>JBBBDQ010001734.1:2950000-3137500 GCA_037127315.1 Ascarosepion bandense
AGTTGAGTTCATTACATTCACTGATGTGTTAATATCCTTAGGAAAGGTATGAATCCATCTTCTACCCACAATTATGGGAAAATAGTCATAAAGACTGGGTTCTATAGCCTTATATGGATTTAGGAATCAGAGAGCCAAGTTTGAATTCCAGTTGAGTTCATTACATTCACTTATGTGCTAACATTTTTGGGCAAGATATGAATCCATCTTTTCTTCTCCCCCAGTTATGGATAAATAGTAGGAAGACTAGGTTCTATATCCATGGGTGGCAATCAGTCTGGGAGAAGGAAACTCTGAATTCAACCCAACCTGGAGAGGGTTGGGCTCTGACAAGATATCTTGTCCAAGACACACAACTTCTATAGCAGTAGCTGTATATGTAGTGTCCTATGACTTGAAATACCATGAAGATAGAAAAGAATAAGCAGCCATATGATAGAAACTCTTTATTATGACATGGTAGAACTGTAAATAACAAGATGCACCTGATTAAATGATTCTTCCCACAGATCAGACTCTTTACCGGGACCAAGTTAAGGGACATACAAAAGCTTTCAAAGTATCTCTCTGACACAAGGCTCAAATATTTTTTTACAATGATTGTTCACCCTGTACGAGGGTAAAGAGTCTCTTGAAGTAAAGGGTTAATAGGTAAGTGGTAGAGTTTATGCAGATATGTTGGAAAGATAATGGTTAAGAACAGATTAAGATTGTGGTAATTGAATAAACATCTTCTTGGAAGTCACTTCAACAGCAGCAGTTCATGGGAAGAAGCTTCTCATGTGGAACTTACATCTCATTAATGGAATATGACTGGAATGTGAAAGGTTTACTTTAACAAGTGTAGTATGGCAGGTCTTAATCATAAAATTGGAAATTGCAATAGACCAGTGAGAACCCCACAACATTATATCTGTGAGAAAGGAGTGGTAAGGTGAAAAATGATTTAGCATTCACTAGGAGATAGAGACACGTTTGGATTATATTGAATCTGGAAAGTGAAGACTGTATAGTTCCTACCCATATATGGCAGCAGTAACCAACTTTTGATCTGATCTAGCTCTTGTAAATTAGAAAATAGCAAGCACTACAGGGAAGTGATTATTTTCAAGCAACTTTAGTGACGAATCATATGTACCAGTTCCTATGCATTGAGCTTGTCCCAGTAAGCATTCAAGGCATGGAACCTCCCTGAGGAAACATCCATTCATAATGGAGATGAATCAAAATTTAGAAAATATGTAAGCAAGTTTTCTCTTTGCAGCTTGAAATTTAGCATCAGTGTTCCTGCGATATTTATGATGAGATTCACAATTCTTGTGCATTTTTAAGATGAATACTTAGTTCTTTCTGATATTTAATAAAATCTAATTTTCTAATCCACTCTAGATGTCAGATGAGAATGCAAAACAAAATAATAATGGTTGTTTTATGTGCAGGGGTTCTAATCATCTCATCTAATTGACAAAGCAAATGCCTGCAATATAATAGACAATCACACATATTCCAGTCAGAAAAAAGATGACCTTGGGAACCAGTAGATTTGCTTAAAAGTAGCAGCAGGCCAAAAGGTGCTCTGTCACTATTACTGCCATGATTACTTCTCTCGTCACAACCTTGACCTCACCCAAGCTTCCCTAATCTCAACTGACTTTTCACATACAGAATGCAGCCAACAGACCTGCTTCAGCACAGACGGGCTCTCCATGCCACCACCATGATTTCTAACACCTCAGTGTCTTCACTACCCAGTCCTCCCTTGTCATCATCACCATGACCCCATTTCCTTGATACCACATCTGACCAGTATCCAACAGAGATATTCTGCTTGATCAACCTTCTCTATCAACTCTTGGCCTCTCTCACTACTATCACTGTAATCTTGGCAACCAACCCACCAATGTGCCTTACAACAATCGAACCTACTACGTGGCCTCAATTGATCAACCTGCCAACCCATCATACCAGGCATTTAAGCAACATCTCAGCATCACATGACTACCAGCCCATCAGACACCTCAAATATGTGGATTTCACCCATGAAAAAAGGATATATGTCAAACTCCACTAATGATTAATACCTCCAGACCTAGCCTCTGACAATAACTGTGACCTCAGCCAACCAACTCAAGAAATCAGTCAACTCCTAACCCTAAGGACAACACCTTTACACCTAACTGCTTTTCTTACCAACAGAACCACACATGAATAATTTTTACCAAATTTCAAACAACTATGCATATATTCCGAATTTTGAAGAATACATGATGTTTAAAATGTAATCTTTGTTTATTCTTTTTGTTTACAACCAAATGCTTGTTTTAACACACAATTCACAGATGTTTATTGTGCCCCTTAATTATAAATGAACCCAAATTTGATGACCTTCAATACATAAGATGACAAGGAAAATTATTTTCACCAAGTGTTTATTTAAAATATACTTTTAAAAAGTAAATTAGTTGTATCATCTAATTGTAAACCAAACTATTTTTCACCAATATTTAATCTTTGTACCCACAAAAAGTGGTGTATGAAAGAGGACGATTATTCCCTTGACATTCCCGTATTCCCGTATACACTTTTGACTCCCTTGGCAATGTTTATTGTTTTAAAAAGTGAAATAGACAATATCCAATGTTTACTCAAATTTTCTTGTTTTATAATTCATTGAAAGTTTTATAAATTTATGAATAAAAACAAATTTTCATAATTATTTATAATATTTATTTATAAAATGGTAAATAATAAAAATTGCATAATTTTGTAAATTTTTGAATAAAAAGATTTTTTTCACATCTATTTCATTATAAAATGGTAAATATTCAATCTCTATAAAAGTTAGATAAAAATTATTCCACTGTATTTGGTTAAATGTTTTTTTAATTTTATAAATAAATATTTCTGAGGCAGTCAAAAGTGTATAAAGGAAAAAGTAGTGTCAAGCAAATAACTCTCTTTGACCCACCTTTTTTTTTTTGTATAAACTAAGTTTAAAAATTACCAATTTTTCTTTCATAAAGAAAAAAATATTAGACAAAAGTTGTACGGTGTTGGAAATTTGGGAAACTCAAATCCTTTTAACATGACATATATATACAGATACGTATGTGCATGTAATTTGATTTTTACATTTTGAGAATTTGAACAGCATGGTTAAATTTTCTGGTCTTTTGTACTGTCCCAGCTATTAACATGTGTTAAGATATATATTTTTGCCTGAACATATTTAAACACACACATTATGTACTTAACTATGTATTTGGAAGGTTCTTCTTCTTCTTCTATGTACCCTGTCTCTTCAGGACGTAGGCGATCATGGCTCTCCACATCTCCCTATCCCTTGTGGCTCTTAGTATGTTTGCTCCTGTTGCTCCTGGCAACCCCCGTTCCGTCATCCTCCTGATCAGTCCCTGCAAATATGTTATCCGCTGCCTTCCTCTGTCTCTCCTTCCTTCTATCTGTCCAGTCAGTATCAGGCTCTCCAGGCTCTCCTTCCTCATTGCATGTCCCAGGAACTTCAGTTGTCTCTTCCTGATGCTCAGCATCAATTTCCTTTTTGTTGCCATTCTTTCTAACACCTCGTCGTTGCTTGTATGCTCAGTCCACGATATCCGTAGCATCCTTCTGTAGAACCACATTTCGGCCGCTTCCAGTTTTGTCCAGTTTTGTAGTGTTATAATTTTTGCTAGTCTTTGTAGAGCCTTTCCAATTTCAGATATAATATGTTCTATCTGTATTGTGTGTTTTTGGTAGACCATAAATAAATTTTGGGTAAAATGGTACACAATCAATTTGTGTATGTTTTAGACTAATTATTAACTAACTTTCCCATTTGTTCAATTTTTGTGTCTTGTGATTATTTTTTGCCTATTGACTTTTTCCATAAATGTTTATATAATTTAGTCGAAGTCTTATTACTATTCCTGACAATAATATATATACATATGTGCGTGTGTGCGTTCTAAAATATAGTTAAATTTCAGTTCTCTCCTCATATATAGCATCATGCAAATGACTCTCTAGAGACATCATTACAATGGGAGGAGAATCTTATGTTGTCCCATTATGATATAATTAATTGTGTATTCATTTTTGGCATAAAGTCCCAAGAAAATAAATAAGTAAAAACATTTTAACAGTTGGAATAAATGACGTTACTGTGTCCAGATCAGAATTACCCAGGCTGGATAGAATTTCCACTTTGATGCCAGGTCATTGACAAAACTGAGATTGCCCAAACAAAAACAAAATGAAATAAGTAGAAATAAATATCAGATGAAGAACATTTGGAATATTATGTCCAACGTCTTGCATCTGTCTTTTGCAAGATTCAACTCATGCATCACGTCATCCTATGCCGCATTTAACCAACTATATATCCTCTTAACATGATATATTTCAATTTCTAAAAGAGTTAGAATTTCGATGATGCTAACAATGAGATAAACTGGCTCCAAGCTGCAAGGGCCACTTGCCAGAGTTAGTTTCCAATAAATTTCCTTACAATAATCAACCATTAAAGCACTGATATAAAATATACACAATATGACTACTTATACTGTTCTAATTCACTTCATGAAATCCCAGTAGGGATTAAGAATAGGTTTAAATATTACCAAATTTTGAAGCAATATTTTCTACAATTTTAAATTAATTAATCACTAGTGGTTTATACAACCAATGGTCTACCAACATTTTCAAATCCTGAAGATGTAGGTAATGTTCCAGTTTTTAAGGCTGCCCACTGACTTATTAATATGTTATCAATCCACAAACCAGCTTTATATATTTTCTGCACTGAAAAAATAAATATTTCTGCAAAAAATATTTCTAAGTATCTTGTCTCAAAGTCTGTTTTTTTTTTTGTTAAGTAAAAAGATAAGTATTTTCATAAGGACCAATATTTGTTTAACTAAGTTTAAGAAACTTTTTCTTCTTAAATCTGAATTTTTGATAAAACTTGTAAAAAATGTAGTACAGCTAATGACCTCTCATGTTTTTACCTAAAGCTTGATTAAAGAATGAGTAAGCTTTAATGAAATTTTATCACTTCACCCCAAGCAAGGCAATAAACCCACTAAGATGCAAGGGGTTACTGAGTGTTAGAGGATATGAAAAAAAATCACTATTAAGAAAAGAGAACATTAAAAGAACAAGAATTGAGAAAACAGTAAATAACAATTGTCATTTTTGAAGATTAAATTTGGCTCAAGAGACAAGTACCTAGTCATTGGCAAATTTTCTTGGATATAAATCTTGAGGCCATGCATATACATCCTAGAATCTTTTTTACAAAGTAGAAGATAGCCTGGAACAGAAAATTCATTGGTAGCAGTAAAAGAATTTAAATTAGTTTCAACAGAAAAGATTCTGCACTACACAAATTGAAACATATTTCATGAAAGAAAGTTTGAGGAAGGTACATGAATTTCTGTTGACTTATTTCTTTTCAATATACCTGTGATAAGATTTTGTGAAGACAAAGGCCAAAATAATTGCCACAATCACCAATAGCAATATAAACTGGCCAGAAGGTGGTTGAGACTAGATAATAATGTGGTCTCAGAGTTACCCACTGGAAATATATGCTTTTAGAATGAACCATAACAGTTGTTTTCTAAGCAAAGTTTAGATGCAGTACAAGGCCAAAGATATAGGGCACCCACTGAGGACTAAACTCATTATTCTGTCATAACTGATCTAGTAAGACAAACTTGTTAACCATTACACCATTTTGGAATGCCCAAAGTTTACCTTAATGGTTAATTTAAGTAATGTAGACAATTGTAACAATCTGTATAGCTCTTATAGTAATTTTGATATCAACAGCATTTCCAAAAAGAGCCCAAGGAACCTTGTTTAAATTTAATCTCAATCTGTTTATATTTCTTACAGGAATATAGGTTTTATAAGATATCTTTAGAAAATCACTTTTCACTCATTGACGGAGAAGAGAGTGAGCACTTGTACAAACCACTTTTCTATATAACTATCTTACTTCCTATAAGAGTAGTAAAAAGATACTGATATTACCAGCTAGCCTTCACAGAAACCCATATACCGGGAGAAATGAATTAACTATCATCTAAATTATGTGAAAATGAAAATAACAGTGACATTTTATTTCAACAGATATATTTACCCAAATTATACAAAATTATCTTTAAACACTAAAGAGTAAATTTATTCAATAAAATCAACATTGGCTTCAACTACAGCCTCCAGATGACTTTAGAATCTTCAGCAACACTTCTGGACAGTCTCCTTGTTTAAATTGATGAATGCTCCCATAATCCTTGCCTTCAGTTCATTTTTGGTATTACATCGAGTGTTTTTGGTTTCTCACTCAACTATGCTTCATACATAAAAATCAAAGGAGTTTTTAGTCTGGTGAGCAAGGTAGCCAGTAAGGGGTCATGCAGTTTCAGAAATTATCTGACAGCCATAATTGGGTTCTCCTGCTTGTGTGATATGGTGCCGAGTCCTGTTGCCAGAATAGGGTCTTCTACCCCCTTGACCCAGGTCAGCACTATCTCTTCAAGGCACTTGATGTAAACGTCCATGTTGATTCTGATGCCCTGTGGGAAGATGAATGGATGTCTAACTTTGCCTTCACTAGTGATCAGTTCAATTACCTTTGTAATCACCATCAGACTGATGCAACTCTTTCCAAATTCTCTGCACTGTCCTCAGATTGACACCCAAACACTCTGAAATGCCCGTATTGAAGCTTCCAGTGCAAATGCCAAGCAGTACAACATACTGTTTCTAAATTTCTGATGGGATGAATTATGTCATGGTGATCTTTTTCTCACAGATAGTGCCCAACTGACCCCACCATACTAAGCAGTTAACAAAATCAAAATCAAATAATGTACATGCATGAAATTAAAAATATAAAATTGCAACAATTTATCCATAGCAGCTTGTATGATTATTTAAGCAGAGTTTACAATTATGGGACAATATGAAAAGGCTTCTTACTTTTGCTTAAAATCAATGATTCCTCTAAGGTTGAATTCGTTGAAGCTTATACTTTATGATTTATTGAGAAACTGAACCATTTGATATCAGTTTTCTGCTTTCTTTCTAAAATCTGAACATGACTGGCTCTCAAGCCAAGATCAAATTATTATATTTGAATGTCATTGCATCTGGGTATCTTGGGTGAATTAGTTATAAAATGGACCTCAGAGAAATTTATAATCTACCAATGGTGGCTATAAAATCTCATAACTGTCTGTCATGATTTTGTTTTTACACGCACAACATATAAGCAGCATAAATCCACAGAGTCAAGAAATCAGTCATGGAAAATATTCGGTGTGAAGAGTAGCACCAAAAGAGAGAAAATGTCTGGAAGGCTTTGATTCCGGTTGCTTGACTAAAATGACATGCAATGGAAAAGATCTTTACAGAAAAAAATGTCAAATAAGATTCTGCAGTTAAGCTACAAAAATATGGAAAATGGTGAGAAATAAAAAAAATTATTAATTGATAACTTTTGGTATTCTGTTATAAATATATTTTTGTTGCATTTCTCATAAATTTATTAAACTAACTTTCGTGAAAAGAAATAAAAGAAATGAACAATAAAACAAGAAAGACTATATTACAGATGAAAAGAAAAAAGTTCATTATTTAATATATATGACAGATAAAAACAATGTGGGCATGAAAATCAACACTGCATGGTGACTGGTAGTTTCATGCCTTAAGTGATCATCAGACTATCATATATAAAATATATATATAATAGTAAATTGCTTTCAAGCAGTTGACTGTTAACCCATTTGTTTGTACTTCTCCCAAGATATTTTTTCCTTTTCCTTTTTAATATAACTTTCCCTTCCTTTCACCATCTGAAGCCATGGCAGTCGTTACCTTGGCTACTGAAAATATTTTTACATCTTATTTCTTTTTTAACTTTCCCCCTGTCAACCCCATTTGTCCTTTCTTTTTCTTTTCCCCATCACTTCTATTCCTGTGACATGGTTATGTTTTAATTTTTGATTTTTTAATACAGACATAATCTAAAAGTCTTCTAGTATCGAATCATGAATCTCTGTCTCTGCCCCTCTGTTTTTTATATATGGACAACAAACTTTAAAAAAATCTTTTTCTTTCTCAATCCCATCTTTTTTTAAAACTTCCTGTGTATGAATGTTTTTGAGCACTTTCCAGTATAACAAATTTTTGTACCATATTTGAATTAATATGTTTTGGTTTTTGGTTTTTGCTGAAGAAGCAAGAATTTTCTCGCTGAAATAGGGGTTCAACAACTGTAGAATTCGGAATCTTTTTGACATAATATATATATATATATATATATATATGGTTGGGTGTGGGAGAAAACCAAGTCTTACTTCAGAAAAAAAATTGTATTGTGTCATCATCTATGAAAAAAAGAAAATCAGAATCAAAACTGAAGTGACTTAATAGGCCTCCAAATATGGCAATTGTTAGTGTTTCCCAGCTAGTCTTTCTTACTCCAATAAAAGAGATCTACTTTGGACCATAGAATTGCTCGGCTCTGTTAAGGTGTTGCAAGTTGTGATGTGAAGTTTTTACCCTTTTGTTTCATAGTATTTCTCAATGTTGAACTTACAATAAGTTTTTTTGACCCTTGAAATTCTGACCTCATACTTACCTACATCAATATGATGTGCTGAAAAGTTTTCGGCCTGATTCACATTCCAAAACTATCAAATGATCAAACATCAGAATTTTAAAAACATCCTTTTTCACTGAGCTTGAAACTTTTCAGCATCCCTTCTTTGTAAGTATTTTTGTCTTTTACAATATTAGTTGTTTTATATATATATATATATATATATGTATATGTTATGGTGAAACACACCTATTCCTCAGATAATGGACTCTCGCTCCTATATTAATAAGAGTTAACAGGAAGTTAACTCGAGAAGTTCTTGGGATTTTCATCGGAGTTCTTAGAAGTTCTAGAGAGTTCTTTAGAGTTCTATTGGAGTTCAGCAGAACTACTAGGCAGTTGATATTACTCAACAGTTAGCCAAATACTAAGAAGTCAGCTTACAGTAGAAGATTACCAAGTTCTTAACATTTAGGGTGCGTTAAGTCGATTAGCAACCGACATAGTACGATTATAACTTTAGTATGAAAACTACTCCACAACAATACACATGATGGAATAAATAAAAATGAACAATTAGGAAATGTACCTCAATCTAACATATTTCACTTTTATAAAATCTTCAAATAACAAGAGAAAATTGAAAAAAAAACCCAAAAGAGACAGTTATAATTTTGGGTTAGTAAGATATGTTATGTGTATTAAGGCAATAGATAATTTTAATTGTATGTGTGTGGAATATTTAGGATGTTAAAATGTTCAATAATATATGTGTAGGTTTGTGTAGAAATGCTTGACTGTTTATGTTTATGTTGGACGATAATGTTAGTTAAAATATGTGTATGTGTGTGTGAGTGTGTGTTTTAATGCATATGTATTAAAGCAATGCATAATTTTTAAATATGTATTAGGAATATTTTTGACAGTCAAGTGTGTCATAGGGTATGTGTGTATTTATGTGGAAACACTTGTCTGTCTAGGTGTATGTTGGACAGTAATGTTAGTTTATGGAAGTTTATATGTGTATGCATGTCAGGAAAAGTTTGTAGATGCCATTTTTGTATAGGTCATTGAAATATAGCTATGAAATGTAGTGATCTTGTATTTGGTTGGATAGTATATATTTACATATATGTGTGTGTGTGTGTGTGTGTGTGTGTGTATTAGAAATACTGTTGTCACTTCTGTGTGAGTCATTCAAATACAGATGTGATAAATTTGTTTTGGCTGGAATTTTTCATTAAAGATGTATCAGTATTATTTCATTTATTTTTATGTATTGGTAGACATAAGTTAGATTCATGAAGAATGGATCTGCAGAAAGATGATGACATAATGTAATGTTTTGAGCAAGTGTTTATAGTTGGTAGTAATTCTAGTATTTTTTCAAAATACTTTCTCTTTAAAGGGTTATGTTCTTTTTTAATTAGTTGGTTGGTTGGTTGGTTGGTTGTTTTGTTTTTATGGCATATCAACCTTGGCAGGTCATTTATTGCCAACTAAATTTTTATTTATTTATTGCTGGTAATACCTTTTTCTTTCAAAAATTTGTTGTTTTTATATAAGTTTTGTGTCTAGTAATGCTTTTTTCTTTTTGAGTATCAAGATCCATTGGGATTTGTTCTTTTAAAGGGCAAGGTCCCCAAGTCCTAACCTGTTATTTAACCCATAACTGGAGGGAAGGGACGGACTAATACCTTTCCCAAAGTTACCAGTGCTTAAGTGAATTCAGGGTATTCAACTGGAATTCGAACTCGGCTTACCGATTTCTCTTTTCAAGTTGATATCCACTCCACCACAACACACATCCATCACTAAATGCTTACAGCACCTGGTATTCCCAAGCGGTCACCCATCTAAGTACTGACCAGGCTCAACATTGCTTAACTTCGGTGATCGAGCAAGAACTGGTGTATTAAACATGATATGGCCGTAAGCCTTTTTTAATTAGACTAGCATTAGTGAAATCAAAGTTATGTCCCATGTCGTCTTGATGCAAAATGAGAGAGTTATAATGTCTGCCTAAGTGCAAGGCTCTCCTGCAGGTTTTTAGATCACATGATACTCCCTAGACCCCACACGTTTTTCCATTGTAGACATTGTAACTGATAAATTCCGGTATTTGAAATAGTGTTTGTTATGTTTTCCTTCCTGATTCTATCACCAATAGTCTTGGAGTTAATAGTATGCAACTTTAGTTGAAAGGTTAATCAAAGGCAGGATTATAAAATTTGTGAAATTTTTGTTGGAAACTCATTTTTTAGTGTTGAGGATGAAATGGTGTGGGTAGTGGAGAAGTTTGAATGTTTTCTCAAAATATTTCTCTATTTCATTTAGATATTCAGGACTACATATTCTAAAGGCTTTGACGTAAAATTTTATGATTAGTCCAGATTTTATTCTCTTGT
Source organism: Ascarosepion bandense (assembly GCA_037127315.1). Taxonomy (NCBI): domain Eukaryota; kingdom Metazoa; phylum Mollusca; class Cephalopoda; order Sepiida; family Sepiidae; genus Ascarosepion; species Ascarosepion bandense. Next base: position 2,961,023 of record JBBBDQ010001734.1, read on the forward strand.
TGTGGTGGAAACAGAAATAAATTAATTTGTTTTTGTTTGTGGCTTTTCTGTAAACTTTAAAATCTAACTTATTATTGATGTATATTAATAATGTCAAGGAAAGGTAGAAAGTTTTTTGTTTCAAATTCATGTGTGAATTCAATGGCAAGTTCAACCATATTGAGTTTCATTATGGTTAATAGGTTAGTACCATGAGAGTAAAATAAGAGGACATCATCTTTGTATCTTAGCTAAGTAGAGCTGATGGGTATGATGTGTTTGAATGGGCCAGATCCTAAGAAATCTATAAAGAGGCAAGTAAGAACACCACTGATAAGTGACCCCATTGGTGAGCCAAATTTTTGTTTGTAGAAATTGTTGTCAAAAGAGAAGAAACAGTGGTTAGTAATTAATTTGCATATCTTTATGATTTTTGGGGGATGGGCAGAGGAAGCTACCCCTTGGTCTTATATGCAAAGTTAAATTGTCTGATAATTTATTCAGATGACATAAACTAATGATACTTGAACTTTGTCTAAGACTATAATAATGTAACCTTTAATGTAAACAATGTATACAAATGTTTAATATATAGAAAAATCCTAACCTTTGGCTAAGATTTCTCATATTTCTATAATATCAAGCCCAAGCTCCAGGAAACCTTCAGGCAGTACCTCTCCCTTAGGAGATCTGGATTTATTGCCTGTTACCTGAAGTGTCCCCAAAAGGGGAAGTGCTGATTGGGCTTCGGAATTTTTCCATGATATTGCCATTAAACCCACTTTAAGCCTCGACCTTGTGTCACATCCGGTTGCAATGTGGGTGCACCAGTGGATATCTATATTAAATGTAAACAAGAAGAAAGGTTTGATATGTCATCAAATATTGTGAATAAATTTTCAAACACAACTTTCTGGGAAAATTTAGGACTTTTCATTATTTATTGGGAAATTACTCTAATAAAAATAGCAGAGAGATTTCTGAAGACAACAGGTTGGGGAAGGAATTCAAAGAGAAACTGAAGAAAGGACATAACATTAGCAGAGTGAAGGATAGAATTGGTTTTTATATAAATACAAATGATTAAATGAATATTTTATTTCAGGTAGACTCCCAAGAGTTTGTTATCTCGTGACATTTATTTTATCAAATACCGAGAATATACAGTTCCTGTACTCAGTATGGAGGAACAAAGAAACAAATGTGGACAGGAGTAAAAAAGAAAAAAGAAAAATCGGAAGAGAAAAAAAAATTTTTCTCATGCTGAGTCACATTAATCAAAACTCCAGTTCATCTTATTTTAATAAATAAAATAAAAACAAATATAAAATTCAACTTAAAAATAAATATGTCTGTTTATCGAATGTCATTTTGCAGGCAAACAGCAATATCATTTCATCATGATGGCATTCGCATCGTGTCAGCCATCCATTAGGCACTATTTCCTAATCTTAGGCCACATATATTGGTACACCCAATGATAACATGATCAAGAAATTGATATTCTGCACTACTTTAAATAAAAGGTTAGGAAGGAAACCTCCATCAATATTAAGAAAGTGCTATAACAGCTACATTATTTTAGAAACATATTTTTCTGGAAATTTTTTTAAAGAAAAGATTTGATAAATTTTAACCAACAGAAGCACTGACACTGAATATTTGATTCTTATCAAAGAAAGCAGGTTTCTTATTTTCCCTTGAATTTTGAAAAAACAGATCGAAAGATGCATTTGCTAACCAACAACAGGCATCCAATTTTGAAATCATAGGGGTCACTGTGTCGAACCAGAAAGTTTTTTTCATCTGAATCTATTTTGCACATTTATAAATCTATTATTTATGCATGCACAGAATACTGATGTCATATCTGGTTGGGTGTTCCTGCTGTTCATTTCAAGGTTCTAAACAAAATCCAGAGAAGGATTTGCAATATAAATGATCATGATTTGGCATCTTGACTTCAGTCTCCTCCACAATGAAGTGGCTTCTCTGTCTTTTCTACAAATATTTTCATGACCTCTGCTCTGACAAAATATTTTCCTGGTGTCTCAACCACATGAATTTAAACCTGCTACTAGATTGGAATCTATGTTCCACCCTTTTACCATTGAAATAGTTAAATATAACCTCTTCTATTCTAATAGTTTTTTTCTCAGACTTTCCACCTGTCGAAATCCCTTCCATTTACTTGCTTCCCTGATAACTAAAATCACCAAATAAAATTTAAATACAAGATCAATTGCTATCTTCTATCTTCTTGAATTCCATCCACCTCTTATCATTTTTTAACACTCCCTGTACCCTGTTTTATCTTTCACTGTAACCCTCAACACACTAGTGGCAGTCCCACCTTGCTTAGGGTGAACTGATTAAAAAAATGGTGCTTAGGCTATGTATTTAGAGATTCTTGATAAAATAGAAAAAAGAACCTGCAATGTTATCAGTCATGACCTTGCATCTCAAGTTCAGTCACTTTCTCGTTGCTGTAATATGACTTCCTGTGCTTTTCCTATAATTATTTTCATGGTCATTGTTTTAATCTTTGGTATCTCAACTTTAAGAGTTTAAGCATCGTACTAGACTGGCGTAAAGGTTTCATCATTTTACAGTTGAAATGACTAGATGTAACCATAAGTTCTATGCCAACAGTTTTTCTCTTGTACTCCTCACTTTTGGAACTCTCTTCCAGCTTCTTGCTTCCTAGTCAATGTCAACTGCTATTTTTTGTTTTCTTAATCCCAGTTCTTTTATTGTCATCTCTCTTTAACAATGATTTTTTTTACTCATATTATCCCACAATTTTCCATATTATTTCCTTGCATCTTAGTAGCTTTATTGCCTTGTTTGGGATGGAATGACATATATACCTACATATATATACACACACACATCTATCAAATTCAGTTGGTCATGCTGCAAAATAATTTTATTTACATTAATCTTAATGATTTTCTTAATTGTAATAAGCAATGATAGAGTGGTTATGGTTAAGCACTCATGCATATTTTTAAAGAGTAGTTGATTATATGCATCATGATTTACTTATGCCCTATAGATGTGTATGCAAATGTATAAACTTAACCCATTAATGCCACTGTAAAATACTGTATTAATTATAAAAATAAAAATTCAATATTAATTGTAGATTTCTACCTATAACCCATGAATACTCACGATCCCAAAAATGTGTTAAATGCAAAAATGAGTACAATTTTTAATATGCCCCTTTACAACAGAAACTAATCAATTGATGACCACCAACAGTAGTAATAACTAAAATGCAAAGCACATGTAACTCAAACAGAAAATTAGTGACCTAATCAAGACAGTGATATTCCATATAACTTCAAATAAGAAAAACTCCTGCCATCAATATTGGAAAGAATGATAACAGTCACTGGACTTGAAAAGCTTATTTTTCTGAAAAATTGTTTTAAGAAAAAGATTTTATAAATTCTGCTGCAAACAGTATTACCTACTCAGTCAATGAATGTCAAATGTTTCCTTATAGGGAAACGGCTAATATTACCATTACCATTTGCTATCACTAATATTCACTTTCTTCTGTCTCCTCTTACCTATACCCTGTTCATCATAATGATTCTAACACTAACTCGACACTGAGTGGATTTTGATTATTATATTGCATGAACTTTAGTATTAAAAAATATTCAGGCTGATATTAGTAACAGCAAAGTTACTATTTTGCCTGTTAAGTTGACAAGTGGAACAAAATACAAATTTGCTGGTCTCACCATTAACCTTTTGTTGCATACTGGTTACAATTGTAACCTTTCTCTAACCTTCATTGCATACTGGTTACAATTGTAACCTTTCTCTAACCTTCGTTGCATATTGGTTACAATTGTAACCTTTCTCTAACCTTCGTTGCATATTGGTTACAATTGTAACCTTTCTCTAACCTTCGTTGCATACTGGTTACAATTGTAACCTTTCTCTAACCTTCGTTGCATATTGGTTACAATTGTAACCTTTCTCTAACCTTCGTTGCATATTGGTTACAATTGTAACCTTTCTCTAACTTTTGTTGCATACTGGTTACAATTGTAACCTTTCTCTAACCTTTGTTGCATGTTGGTTACAATTGTGACCTTCCTCTAACCTTTGTTGCATACTGGTTACAATTGTAAGCTTTTTCTAACCTTTGTTGCATATTGGTTACAATTGTAACCTTTCTCTAACCATTTTGCATATTGGTTACAATTGTAACCTTTCTCTAAACTTTGTTGCATATTGGTTACAATTGTAACCTTTCTCTAACCTTGGTTGCATATTGGTTACAATTGTAACCTTTCTCTAAACTTTGTTGCATATTGGTTACAATTGTAACCTTTCTCTAGCCTTGGTTGCATATTGGTTACAATTGTAACCTTCTCTAACCTTTGTTGCATGTTGGTTACAATTGTGACCTTCCTCTAACCTTTGTTGCATACTGGTTACAATTGTAAGCTTTTTCTAACCTTTGTTGCATATTGGTTACAATTGTAACCTTTCTCTAACCATTTTGCATATTGGTTACAATTGTAACCTTTCTCTAAACTTTGTTGCATATTGGTTACAATTGTAACCTTTCTCTAGCCTTGGTTGCATATTGGTTACAATTGTAACCTTTCTCTAACCTTGGTTGCATATTGGTTGCAATTGTAACCTTTCTCTAACCTTGGTTGCATATTGGTTACAATTGTAACCTTTCTCTAGCCTTGGTTGCATATTGGTTGCAATTGTAACCTTTCTCTAGCCTTGGTTGCATATTGGTTACAATTGTAACCTTTCTCTAGCCTTGGTTGCATATTGGTTACAATTGTAACCTTTCTCTAGCCTTGGTTGCATATTGGTTACAATTGTAACCTTTCTCTAGCCTTGGTTGCATATTGGTTACAATTGTAACCTTTCTCTACCTTGGTTGCATATTGGACAATTGTAACCTTTCTCCTTTCGTTGCATATTGGTTACAATTGTAACCTTTCTCTAACCTTCGTTGCATATTGGTTACAATTGTAACCTTTCTCTAACCTTCGTTGCATATTGGTTACAATTGTAACATTTCTCTAACCTTTGTTGCATACTGGTTACAATTGTAAGCTTTTTCTAACCTTTGTTGCATATTGGTTACAATTGTAACCTTTCTCTAACCTTCGTTGCATACTGGTTACAATTGTAACCTTTCTCTAACCTTCGTTGCATATTGGTTACAATTGTAACCTTTCTCTAACCTTCGTTGCATATTGGTTACAATTGTAACCTTTCTCTAACCTTCGTTGCATACTGGTTACAATTGTAACCTTTCTCTAACCTTCGTTGCATATTGGTTACAATTGTAACCTTTCTCTAACCTTCGTTGCATATTGGTTACAATTGTAACCTTTCTCTAACTTTTGTTGCATACTGGTTACAATTGTAACCTTTCTCTAACCTTTGTTGCATGTTGGTTACAATTGTGACCTTCCTCTAACCTTTGTTGCATACTGGTTACAATTGTAAGCTTTTTCTAACCTTTGTTGCATATTGGTTACAATTGTAACCTTTCTCTAACCATTTTGCATATTGGTTACAATTGTAACCTTTCTCTAAACTTTGTTGCATATTGGTTACAATTGTAACCTTTCTCTAACCTTGGTTGCATATTGGTTACAATTGTAACCTTTCTCTAAACTTTGTTGCATATTGGTTACAATTGTAACCTTTCTCTAGCCTTGGTTGCATATTGGTTACAATTGTAACCTTTCTCTAACCTTTGTTGCATGTTGGTTACAATTGTGACCTACCTCTAACCTTTGTTGCATACTGGTTACAATTGTAAGCTTTTTCTAACCTTTGTTGCATATTGGTTACAATTGTAACCTTTCTCTAACCATTTTGCATATTGGTTACAATTGTAACCTTTCTCTAAACTTTGTTGCATATTGGTTACAATTGTAACCTTTCTCTAGCCTTGGTTGCATATTGGTTACAATTGTAACCTTTCTCTAACCTTGGTTGCATATTGGTTGCAATTGTAACCTTTCTCTAACCTTGGTTGCATATTGGTTACAATTGTAACCTTTCTCTAGCCTTGGTTGCATATTGGTTGCAATTGTAACCTTTCTCTAGCCTTGGTTGCATATTGGTTACAATTGTAACCTTTCTCTAAGCCTTGGTTGCATATTGGTTACAATTGTAACCTTTCTCTAGCCTTGGTTGCATATTGGTTACAATTGTAACCTTTCTCTAGCCTTGGTTGCATATTGGTTACAATTGTAACCTTTCTCTAACCTTCGTTGCATATTGGTTACAATTGTAACCTTTCTCTAACCTTCGTTGCATATTGGTTACAATTGTAACCTTTCTCTAACCTTCGTTGCATATTGGTTACAATTGTAACATTTCTCTAACCTTTGTTGCATACTGGTTACAATTGTAAGCTTTTTCTAACCTTTGTTGCATATTGGTTACAATTGTAACCTTTCTCTAACCATTTTGCATATTGGTTACAATTGTAACCTTTCTCTAAACTTTGTTGCATATTGGTTACAATTGTAACCTTTCTCTAACCTTCGTTGCATATTGGTTACAATTGTAACCTTTCTCTAACCTTCGTTGCATATTGGTTACAATTGTAACCTTTCTCTAACCTTCGTTGCATACTGGTTACAATTGTAACCTTTCTCTAACCTTCGTTGCATATTGGTTACAATTGTAACCTTTCTCTAACTTTTGTTGCATACTGGTTACAATTGTAACCTTTCTCTAACCTTTGTTGCATACTGGTTACAATTGTAAGCTTTTTCTAACCTTTGTTGCATATTGGTTACAATTGTAACCTTTCTCTAACCATTTTGCATATTGGTTACAATTGTAACCTTTCTCTAAACTTTGTTGCATATTGGTTACAATTGTAACCTTTCTCTAACCTTTGTTGCATACTGGTTACAATTGTAAGCTTTTTCTAACCTTTGTTGCATATTGGTTACAATTGTAACCAATATGCAACAAAGGGTTAATATGTTTTTAGTAAATTTTAATCAATAGAAGCCTTGAAAGCCAATCAAGATAGAGGGTTATAGTTAAAATGGTTATGATGAATGAAGTGTGTGATATGAATGAAAGGGTAGCTTGCAGGCAAGGATAATTATGAAGATAAGGAATATAGATAACATTTTACCCTTGACTTGAAGCAGTTAAGATTGTAGAGCTTATGCAGAAGACCATAAGATAACAGTTTTGGGCAAAATGTTGTTTAATGGAATATTGTTCTTATCTTCTAAAACAGGGGTTACCAAAGTTTTTAGAATTGTGACCTACTATTCATAACCACAGCAGTGACACACTCAAATTTACTATGCAAAAACATATGAAAGAATATAAAAAATATTATTTATTTGAATAGGTGAAAATTGATTTCCTTTTTACGATGAGCAATGATTAAACTGAGAGCATCAACAACCCTAATTTGTTAAGCTCATCAAAACGACATACCACTTTATATAACAACAGCCTGATAACAAAGGATGTGTGTTGTGGTGTGATGGATATCGACTCAGAATGACAAATTGGGGAACCAAGTTCAATTCCAGTTGAATTGCTTGCATTCACTTACACACAAATATTTCTTGGTAAAGGTATTAATCCGTCTCTTCCCTCCAGTTATGGGTTAAATAATAGGACAGATTGGGTTCTGTAGCCTTGGCTGACAAAACAGTGTACCGCAGAAAGCAATGCAAACCTACTGCAGGATAATCTTTTGCCCAGTCAGTCATGTCTCAAAAGAGACATGATCGCCCAAGCATGTATTACATATGGCACTTAACTGACTGACTGATAATGAAAGTCTAAGTCTTGAACAATCTCAACAGACAGCATTTAACTGAGGCGATAATTCTAGTATAACTTTTTATGACCCACTTGCACCTGTGACCTACCAATAGGTCGTGACCCATAGTTTGGGAAACACTACTTTAGAACATTGTAGAAATGGAGATGATTTGACTATAGATTAGCAGGTTTTAGATGTGAAAGTCTGAATTAATGGGACTAAAGAATGGAGCTCAGCATTTAATATAATAATATAGCGATAGAGGAAGAATTTGAAATGTTGCATGTATGAGAAAGAAGCTGCAGAGTGCAATGTAAATCTACCCCACCACCCCACCCATGGCCCTGCCCAAGACTGTATAAATAATTCTGAACTCTAGAAAGTGAGGACTGAGAATCTCTGGCCTAGATATGACAGCAATGCTACATTCTGATTTAATCAGACTCTTGTAAAGATAATGCATGGCAGCAACTAGTTTATATTTCAAATGTCTTTTGTTGAAGATTATTTTTGCTAAATTTTAAAATGGTTGCTTTTAGTAGTAAATGAAAGAGTTGAAATTTTGCAGACAAAAATCTGATGAAATTGAGCAATTTAAAATCCTACTTTTATATATTTTCAGTTTAAATATAAATTTACTGCATTGTAAAATTTTTCATTCTGACTTGTTGAGCAATAATCTTTAACATTTAGAATTTTTTTGACTCCTTTTATTCAGTCAATTCAGTTCTGTATTTAATACACACTTAGGCAATGATGTCTCTTTCGATTCATATCAGATTAGGCAGAAGATTTTCCCACAGAATGTTTCTTTCTGCAGTAGACTGGTTCCTAACCAAAGCTATAGGACCCAGTCTATCCTGCTATTCAACCAATAGGGGGTGGGGAGAAGAGATGAATTCATACCTTTGCAAAGGGCATTTGCATTCACTCCTTTATTTATGCAAAACAGTGAAGACATGCAGAATAATATGTTTACATTGTCTACCATAACCAAGTTACTACTAAAAAGATAAAGAGCATGAAGAATTGGATTCATGCCTTTCAAAGAGCAAATTTTATGTATGTTATAGTGTTCTGCAAAGAATCGCCTCTCATAATGTGAAACATTGTTTTTTTTTCTCGATAAATGGTACAAAATCTTTAACCTTTCCCTTTTTAGCTCTTTGCTATAGTTGATCATCAGACTCCTGATGAAGGGTTGATGTAGGGTCACTGTGAAACTAAGGCCTGATAAGTTTCCTACACATATTTAAGTTTTTTATTTATAGCATGTCTTGAGCATGTAGACCTGGCGGAAACCATCCCTCTCCCGATCAAACCACAGCTGATGTCCTCCAACATGACACATGACCATTGATTCCATCAGGAGATCCCTTTGCCCCAGCTGTTGACTTCAGTCTAGAAAGCCTTCTACCCATCAGGTTGTGCTATCACTGCATTGAATACATACAATGCTCAGTGTACCTCATTGTGCTAGATGGCTGTCAGTCCTTTGACAGGTCTTGTCTTAATTCTACTGGATGTCTCGCCATCCTCCCCACCAGAAAAGCCTAGTAGGAGAACCAGTTTAGTTGCCAATGATCAGGCCATGCAACAGCTAGCACTGGATTAGATGGTATTAATAGCACTCATATAGTGACTTCACATAAATTATTATAATTACTAATCAGACTTCTAAAGAGAGAGAAACCATGACAAGATTCTGAAATAACTGCTTGGAGTTTTCTTTTACAAACAGAAGGATTTTGCTTTACAAATAATAAAGTTTAACTTAAATATCAGGCATGGAGAAAAGACAATGAGAAGAATTCTGGTGCATGAAACTCAGCTAAGCAAAAGAATAGTGAGCCCCAGCAAGAATTTTTTTTTTAAAATTAAAAGTCATATTTTGCACTCATTCTCAATTTATGTTATTTATGAATCGATTTTCTGAGTGCCTGCAAGTTAATAATTTGCAGAAATGTGCTAAAATGTCTTACAATCCTATACTCTGCAGCTCATCAATAAATTTGGTCAAGAAATACATACACATTCCTTTTGGTCTTCACACCATCACACAAAGGTCACTTTGCACAAATACTAATCAATACTGACTGGGTTGCACTTGAGATAATTAAAAATATTGCATTTAACATGGTTCTCGGGTACACCATATTCATAGCTTACACATTATTCTCTTTTGTCCTGATATACAACAAACAAGACTGTATTGTTACTTCTAAGCTTGAAGTCAAAATCAAATCAAGTATTTTATCTTGTCTTGCTATAAGCTCAAGGAGTAGCATGATCAAGGATTCTTTACTATATTAGTGATCCATGGTATTTTGTTTCCAGATTCTTATTGCTAACTCAACATTGATTTCAAGATGGTGTAGAAGTTTTGAAACAGTATTTTAAATTTTTTTAACATTATAATTGTTAAGCATTTACATTGATTATGGAGTTTCTCATTGATGAAAACGGAAAAACCAATAGTTTTCTTTATTGGTAAATTGGGGTCTATTCTGAGAAGTGACTCTGAAGAAATATAGAGACGTAGCCCCCTGCACATCAATGGTGTTACTGCCTTGCTCGGGGTGATATGATTAAAAAAAAAAAATTGTGCCAGGCCTTATTCCGTATCATAGAAAACTGATTTAAAATACTCATTCCTTGCATATTAGTACTTTTGGTCAAAAGCATAAATCCAGTTTTTCTTTTATTCTCTATTCTTGTTAATGGTCTTGATGAAATTTTCAGCCAGCTGTGTTGAATCATTTTAGTAAAAAACCAACAATATTTCGAGTACCTAAATAAAAGAAGTTTTTTCTCTGACTAATAAATTTTGCCATATAGCTGTTTCTGCTGTTATTTTTACATAAGAAGAAAAAGTATGGTAGAGACAAATGTGGCCTGATAGTTTCTGAGATAACTTTAATCCCAAAAGTGTAATGGGTGATACATTCTGATCGCAAAATTATTGTCAGCTGTATTGAATCCTATTTATGTTGAAATATCAACAACTTTTCAAAATAGTAAACTAAAACAAAAATTTTATTTGTTATTGAAAATTCATGCAATATAAAAGATAAAGAGAATGTAGTGTATTCCAAGTTTCATTCCCTATCATCTTTTTACACACACACATACGTATGAGACAATATTGTTTGCAACTCACTGCATTTATATGAAAAAGTGCTCAATGTTAGAAATACTGTTTATAAGTAGAGATAATGTAGACATAAGAATCAATATTTCATAGTAACTCTCTGTTTCACACCTCAATGCATTCTTTTTACCAAATTTTGAACTGACAGTGTCTTCCGATATATGAAACCAAACACAAATTTGAGGTATGTAAACATTGGATCTAACCATAATCATACACATTCCTAAAGGAATAAAATACAAGTCATCTAAAAATTCTTCTCATAAAACAATTTTGATGAAAGAAGAAATGATTATGAAAAGGCTTCAAATGAAAATGGCCATAAAATGAATTAGAATATAAACCTCAAATAAATTAGCAAATGCAGAATAATGTGAGGAAATGAAGAATTATTTGGTTCAACCCACCTTTTAATTTAGAACACTTCCCTAAAAACTCAGAATTACACAAAGTATTCAATAGAAATACAGTTAAATTAAGTTACAGTTGCACCTACAATTGAGAGAATTACATAGACACAAAATGCCAAGAATTTAAAGAATATTGTTAATGAAAAATGTAACTTCAGAGATATAAGAAAATGCCCACTTGACAGAGTTTGTAAAACAGAAAGAATTATTTACACAATAGAAGTACAAGATAAAAATAGACAGAGAAAAATATATGTAGGTTGTACTGAAGGGAATTTAAAAAAATAATGGTGTAATCACAAATTGACATTCAAATTAGAAAGCCTTAAAAACTGCTTTTTTTCTTTTGAGGACATAAATCATATAAAATTTGTTTGAATGTTTTGTTTATCTGAGTACTTTTGGCTATACTTTTAGCCATTATTGAGGATGGATTTTATTTGGGCTGCAAGAGAATGTATATAGTGTTTTGTATGTTTGTAGAGTAGTGTGCATGTTTTATGTTTTGAACACGGTAAGAAAAATAAAATCCATCCTTGATAATGCCTAAATGTATAGCCAAAAGCACTCAGATAAACAAAACATTTGGATAATTTTCATATAATTTATGTCCTCAAAAGAAAAGAATCATATGATAACATGAAAAATTGCATAAAAAACTTAGCCATAATGCCTTAGCTGTCATTTTTAATGAAATCTGCATAAAAGACAGATTGCTGCTCAAATATACTATATATATATATATATATATATATATATATATATATATATATAAGAAACAGGCATTTATCACAATCAAAGACCACAGTTTCATAAACAACCCACAATACAGATGAAAATAATTATTAAACCCTTTATAAAAGTACATAGGTAGAATTAGCAAAATTATCCCTGAAAAAGCTTTCACATTCACTAAGAATGCCCATAGAAGAACACCGTCAATGGTTTACAAAAATATAAAATAAATTGGATTGCACTTTCATCCAGTTTGATATTTGTAACTTTTACCCATCTATATCTGAAAAACTTTTAACTGCAGCCTTAAATTTGGCTAAAAATTACTACCTCATCAGCAATCAAGTCATTCACATCATCAAACAGATCCAGAAATCTATTTTATGATGAGTGCTTGTAGACTAGAAAAATCAACCCTGATTTCTGCATCTCCATGGTGGAAAGGGTGTATGAATCTGTATATGCCTGCAACTTGGTAGGGCTCGTTTTGCTCTGGAATCTTAGGAACATCTTTAAGTTATGCAACACAGGACTTTACCAAGATGATGGATTGATAATCCTCTGCAAAACTAATCCACAAAAATTGATAAACTCAGAAAGGATCTAATAAAATTTTTCAAAGACCATGGTTTTAACATTACCACCTTAACTAATGCTAAAGTTGTAAACTTTTTAGATGTTACCTTCAACCTGACCAATGGTCTGTACAAACCATGCACTAAGGACTCACATAACCATACATACATCAACAGGGAATCAAATCACCCCCCAGAGAATCACCAACAACCTACACAAATCCATTCAATTTTATTTAAGTAGCAACTCTAGCAATAAGGAAATGTTTGACAATTCTAAAATTAAATACATTAATGCTTTAGAAAAAAGTCAACTCAACACTAAGCAAGTATATGGAAGGGAATTCCACAGGCGGGAAGTGCGAGAAAAGAAGCTACAATCTCCAGGAATTTAAATGTCAGGTCAATAGACACCTCTTATCACACTAACTCACATCCATTCTCTCAAACTCTCTTCCCATCTACCCTACCCCCATCCTCGGTATCCTCATCTGTCTATCACCCTCCTTCTGACATTTCCTATAACTAACCACTCTTTCTCATCACTTTCCCCTATATAGGCCCTACGCAACAGTGGCAGTGGAATGCCTTGCTTGGGGTGAAATGATTAAAAAAACCAAAAAAACTCAACACTAGTTTATCTGGTTTAACCCACCCTTCAGTCATAACATCCAAACTCACAAACATTTCTACCATTCACCCATATTTAAAAAAATCCTCAACAAAAACAATATTAAAATCAGTTATAGTTGTGTGACAAACATAGATAAATATATTTCACAACATAATACTATGATATCAAATAAATATTTGGCCCACATAAACAACATCTGTCATCCAAATCATAGCAACAATGATCCTTCTAAAAATAATTGACTCTGCCAAAAAATTAAAACCAGCCTATTGAATGGCCAATGTATGTCCAAAAATATTGTTTATAGAGCTTAAATTCATCTGGATGATAATGATGTCAAATTTTACTTTGGAAATACTTCTAACAGGTGGAAGATAAGATTTAACAACCACATGTTGTCTTTAAACAATGATAAATACAGCAAAAGTACTGCTTTATGCATACATTATTGGAAATTAATAAACTACAAGAACCCATTTATTACCTGGAATATCGTAGCTAAATCCAAACCTTACAATGGAAAAGGAGAGAGGGGTAATCTATGCCTTTTAGAAAAACTTGTCATCTTAAACCATATCAATAATCCTAATTTGCTTAATAAAAAAGTGATTTAATAACATGCTGTCATAAAAAAATTTACTTAAATTCTTAGACCCACATTGATATAAATTCCTCCATACATTTGTCCCTTTCTTTCTTTCTTTTCCCTGCAATATTACTTTTAACAATTATGAGTTAAACCCATTTAATTTTTGCTTCCTACATCGTTTCATTTTTAATTTTAATTCTAAATTTTACTTTTTAATTTAATTTTTATTATATTTTATTTTTTAGAATTTAAAAATTCTAATTTTTTATCTACATGTAATATTTGAATATTTAAATTTTTATGTTTTTAAAATTTATGGCCCTTTAATTTCTTCTCCCTGCATTTTATTATTTTTAATATTTTTTCAGTTTATATTTTAATTTTAAGTTTTTATCTACATGCAATCTTAGAATATTTAAATTTTTAAACTTGTTATTTAAAAAAAAGTAACTTAACTTTATAAAATTTAATTTCCATAAACATCAAGTGAAGTCAAATTCAAATCTATTTAACTGTCACTTTGAAATATACACCTGATGATTGCATAATCCAAGAAACTCCCAGTCATGCTATAGATTTAGGATAATATGGATATTTATTAATATATATATATATATATATATATATATATATAATACAGCTCTGTTCATACATTGAGCCCTGTTTTATTAACATCTGAATAATAATACTATGCATACGTGCACCTTCAAATTTATATTTATTAATTCATATCGCTATATGTGTGTGTGTGTGTGTGTGTGTGTGCCTATGTATATACACATATACACACCTCTAAATAGACCATATATGTGCGTGCACACAGAAAGCACTTCACTTCCTCAAAAGAAATACAAATACTAAGCACAATTGAAGTTATCCTTAATTCCATCACAAATAAAAGCTGCATTGTCACATTTTCCCCATCCTAAATTGTTTCCACTTCTCTTTAATAGTTACATTCTGTACTCAATTGTTCCAACAGACAAACATACCAAACCTGAAAAAAAAATTTCTACTATCTTTAGTCAATAACTTACTCTACAGACAAATATATCCAAACCTGTGAATGGAATAGCCTACACATGATATAGTATGGAAAAGAAATAACTGCAATTCCTCCTGATGAAAATACCAAGCCATAGATGGAAGAGTTAGGATAAAAAAGAAAACAATAGATGAATCAAAGAAATAACTCCAGTCCTTTTATGCAACAGCTATTGCATGTGAGGTATGTGTAATGTGTGTTCTTTGAAAAAGATAGTCGACTCCAAAAATCCTTAACTGTTATTCTAACACACTATAAAATAAAGGTTGACAGGTGCTGTCACTCATCCAGGGGTGTCATGAAACTATGCAAAGCATGGTCTTTCAACTTCACAAGACAAGGTTTCTGCATAACATCTGCCATTGAACAATGGTTAGCACACTTGTCGTACGTGCCATTAAAAGGTTATAGGATGCTTTGTCCAAGACAAAAATACGTGAAAACTCAAAAAATTTAGAACTTTAGTGACATTTAATCTTTTCATTTCATTCAGGAACAGAAATCTGTAAACTACAGTACTGTGCAAAAGTATTAGATCAAGAACTATTTTATCTTTTATGAGGACTCAAAATAAAGTTTAAAATTACCCCTGTCCTAACACTTTTGCATACTACTGGTCGTGTGCAAAACTTAGGACAGAAGTGATTTTCCTAAAAACCTCACTAAAATTCAAATACAGAGTGAAAAGCCAAACCCCTGTAAGAATTATTTAACTAAAAAAGAAGAGGAAGGAAGACTTCGGAATTTGAACTAGCACCCACAAAGCCTTGATCACAATCCTATTGAACATCTATGGGATATTTTGGATAAAAAAATTGATAAATCTAATGTTACTTCACAAGACACACTTTGGGAACCAATACAAGCTGCTTGGCAGGAGATACCATCAGATACATTGAAGAAGCTTGTGATCTCAATGCCTGACAGCAGAATGAAGGCTGTGATTAAAGCAAAAGGCTCTTATACTAAATATTAAATTTATTTTGTAACAAGTATTTTTTTTCTTGTTAAAACATTTGTTGAGTAAATTAAATAAAATTACTTTAATTAAATTGTTTATTTTCTGTCAATATGTCTCATATAAGTTAAAATAATTCTTGTCCTAATACTTCTGCACAGTACTGTATGTATCATGATATTTATATCAAGAGAAGAAATAATGAAAAAAAACCCTTTGCTATTTTGTAAAGATGAAGATGTTAGTCTCTGGTGATGGATGAGTTTCAAGCACAAGTTTATTTTTAACTGTCAATTTAATTCAAAGTGTCAGTCTAATACTAAATAAAGTCTTTTCCAATTTGATTTTGCACAAACTGTTTCTTTATATCAAGTCTAAGTACAAGCAAAGAAACAACTTTTTCTTCTTTATAATGAACCAGTCCAATGGGTCAATTTTAGTGGTGCAGTGTAAACAAAGAGTTTTAATGATGAATTAGTCTGAATAGAAAGAAATACAGAGGACAAATAAATCAACAAAAAAAAGTAATACTGTGAAAAACAAAAAAGGAAAAAAGTCTTCATTTCTTTTTTAAAATTAGATAGAGAAATGAATAAAGGGAACTGAAAATCAATGAAGAGAATAATAATTGCAAGCAGTGGTTTGGGGCCATATTTGTAGATGCAATAATTCACACAGAGGCATATAGATTCATTTTACTGTGTCCCACTTCTATCACTGAGTCAATTGGAAGAGAGTCTAGGCTGACACAACAATAGGATTTTTCTCCATTATGAACCATGGTTTCATGTCATAAAGTCATTACTGTTGTGGTTGAGCAGAACAGATACACTCAATCATTTGCAACTGGTGATCAAAGTGTTCAAGTCTATTTATAAATGTCTTGGCATTAAGCAGAAGCAGAAGGTGGTATGCGTGGCGGTGATGGTTAGTTGGTAGGTAGGCGTGTAGGAGGGTGGGGGAGTGATAAGAAATTGTCATATCAAGTTAAATCGCATTATCTGCACAAGCTTTTAGCAAGAGCACGTCAAAGTCAGACGACATTTTACAGACAGATACTGTGACTGGCTCAAGCTTTCTTCCTAAGGAGACAAATATTGGAACACTCTTCCCATCCCTTAACCAATAAATGATGCGTTAATGCATGCATCGCTTTCTCTTTACTTTCACGAATAATAATGATAATAATAATAGTAATAGTAGTGTAGCATCCAATGTTGGATGGTAATAGAAATAGTGAGCATAATAGTGAAAATAAAATGACCATATGCAGATGTAGTGAAAATCATTCATCAGAATGAATATCTTGTGATGGGACAACAGGTTCTAAGGCAGCAACTTTACTTAAATGCATGTTCTTACTTTTCATGGTACTATCCAGGTCAATTTTAAGTAGAACTTGCTGTATAATTCCAAATAATTTACAAAATTCAAAATCTTGAATATTTTACAGTCTATGGATATATAGCTAGTTATCAGTTTTTCAGGTGCCTCTGACCAAAGGGATCATCAGTGTAACTGTGAATTCCAATAAGGTATTATTGTCACTTCCAACTCTTGCAGCCAAAGCATCAATTTGGTAGGGTATTGGATTTTCTCTCCTAATATAGAATCAAGAACAAGATCTCAAAGGACATTAAAAAATAAATCAAAATCATAGCTTACAAGCAGGCAAAAGTACATCCTGTATTTTGAATTTAATGGAATTGTATCTTTGTGTATTACTTAATGTGTTATCTATATATTCTGTATTGGTCAATTTTTAATCTTATCTTACCATGTTGAAAAACTGAATGCATCTTCTTCTATGTGCCCTGTCCCTTCAGGACGTCAGAAATCATGGCTTTCCATGTCTCCCTCTCCCTGGTGGCTCTCAGCACACCTTCTCCTGTTACACCATGCAACCCTCGTTCCATCATCCACCTGATTAGGTCTTTCAAATATGTTATCCATTGCTTTCCACTTTCTTTTTCCCTCTATCTGGCCTGTTATTATCAGGTTCTCCAAGCCCTCTTTCCTCATTGAATGTCCCAAGAACTTCAGCTGTCTCTTCCTGATGCTCAGTATTAATTTCCTTTTCATTTCCATCATTTCCAAGACCTCATCATTGCTCACATGCTCAATCCTTTTGTAATAAAGTGTCAGCAGAAGGGACTTTGGTTTTCATTTGTGGTTAAAGAATGCATGATATGAAGAAAAATTAAAAACTTTCTTCTGTTTTTATGCTAATTGAGAAGTAATAAAACAACATTAACAATTGATTATATAGTTAACTATTCTAATTGTGGTAGTATGGTCTAGGCTCTTGTTGCAGTATTGCTTCTAGTTGGACTAAAAGCAGTGGGAAACAAAATCTATGTATGTAAATGAAATACAGATGAAAACAATAAATTTCGAAATTTTCATGTTTTCATAGAACTGCATAAGCAAGAAAAGAAACTACAATAGTATACATTTTTTTTTCAATTGTTTCACCCCAAGCAAGACGGTAATACCAATGATGCACATGGAGCTACATAAGAGTAAAAGATTAGATAAGAGGAGAGTAAAGAGAAAGACAAACCAGTTACAGGAGGTGTTAGAGAAAGGAGCTTGAGAAGGATGAGAACAGGTGTGATGACAGTTGCAAAAAAGAAAGACATTAAAAGTGAGCAATAATGGTGATACACGTTGTTGTGGAGTTATTTTCACAGTGAAGGCTAGTATTTGTGCTAAAATCGGTCCTAATAGGTTCGACATACAAAATGTTAGGAACTTGATATAATACATATTACACAGTTTAATCTTGCCAGGTCGCTGACTACTTTCATATTCCACTAACTGTCGACTACTATTGTCCAACATCAGCTGACCCTTGTTCCTCTTACTACTCCTACTTAAATTAGGTGGGAGAGTATTCACTATAGAATAGGTGTGTTTCACCATAACACATGTGTGTATGGAAAAAGATACACACCATGCCTAGGACAAGATTCTGGTGGTGGTATCATTATGGCATGCCCAGAGGAAAAGAGAGAACAGAAAAAGAAGACAGGAAGTGACCCATTTTATAGCTGTTTAACAGCCCCTCTAATAGTACCTTGGTAAAACCAATTAGGATAAATCACTAATATGGCTTTGCAGATTCTATAAGCATTCTAGTGATGTCAGGTTTAAAAATTTGGGTTTTTGCTTTGCCATTTCCAGCCCTTTCATTTCTCAAACGGTCAGCTGTTTGGCTTCTTACTGACAAGTAGTATCTGAATGTACTGTGATGGTAAAGTGATAGTAAAAAAGAGTAAGAAAAATACAATAATACAATTGCTATCAATGTTAAGTGTCCTGGCCTCAGAAATAACTCATTATTTAATCTTTAATGTTTGTTCCATCAGTGTGCGTTAATGACAAACTTGGCAAAGTAAAATAAATTTTAAAATAAATAACTAATTTGTGAAATATTTTCAAATATTATCCTTTTGTGACTGTCACCATCTAAACTATGTTTTTGTATGCTCTCGCTCTATTTGGAAATTGTCAAATATTCAGTAGAATTTCTGTGTAGAAACACTTTCAAATAATCCAATTCAGGTTACAGCTTGATACAATTACAATGATGTTTTATTACTTATTAATTGATCTAAAAGATTGAAGAATTTTTAAATTTTTTCTTCATATCATGCCTTTTTTTAAACACAAATTGAGACCAAAGTTACTTCAACTGATGCTCTATTTCAAGCTGATACATTCAGTCTTTCAACATGATAAAATGTGAAAAAAAAAAAGAACCAATATAGAATACATAAGTAGAACATTCAACTACATGAAAAGATACAATTCCATTAAATTCAAAATACAGTAGGTCCTTTTGCCTGCTTGTAAGCTATGAGATTAATTTAATTTTTAATGTCCTTTGAGATTTTGTTCTGGATTCTTTATGAGGAGAGAGAATCCTAGATGATGCTTAAGACTGCAAGGGATGGAAGTGATAGTGATATCTTATTGGAATTCACAGTTATATTAATGATCACTACAGGCAGTGGAAACTGAATAACTGTGCATGCAGCTATATATATATATACATAGATTGTCAAATAACCAAGAGTTTGTCTTTTTGTAAGTTATTTGGAATTATATAGAAGCTTCTACTTAAAATTGACTAATTCCTAATATACTAAATAATATACAATTTACAAAGATGAAACATTAATTGCATAAGGAAAAGCACAATTTAAACAGCACTCACTTAATGAAGTCTACTTGACATCACTTAAAGGCATATTTTATTTGTATTTTTTCATTAATCAAGGTTTTCTACAAATGGAAAGCTACTTTCTAAGCAAAACTGCTCCTTTTTACTTTACTTATTAACTCTATAATAAATTAAGCTTTTTTTTTAACAAAAATGGATGATATAAGGGATTGTTAATGGAGATGAAATCTCATAGAGTCACCAAAATCAAAGGTCTGTTATTTAGAAGGATTGTTTTTAGTTATTGACAGTTGCTTTGATACCATAAAGGAGTCTGAAGGTCAGGCAAATGTTGTGCTTACTTGCTGTGTACATGTTGGTGGTTTGTGAGTCTGATATGAAATCTGAAAGATCTTCTATAGTAGGTGAAGGGGGAATATCTGGTCTGGTCTTTAGAGGCAGGGGTCCGCTTTGATGCTGATTTTTCACCAGGCTGACATGGCAGCTAGCTTCAAAATTGTATGCAGCTGGTAGATTGGGATGCACCAAGCCTGGAGGTTGTAAGCTTTTATTGTCTACAAGTGGGAGACATACTCAGATTGAAGAATTTCTTTAGGGTGGATTTTAAACACTTCCTTGGATCCCCCCTGTTGCAATGGCCATATGACAACTTACCATATAGTATCATTTTTGGCAGTTAATGATCTTCTATTCTAAAAACATGTCCCACTTAGCAGAGATGGGCTTTCATCAGGATGGCTCCAATGCTTGTGCTTTTGGAAAGATAGCACTAAGATAATTCTATTTCAAATTAGCCATTATTTTTTAAATGTTGGCCAGAAAAAGTAAACTCCTTAGGCAGATTATTGGTTCAATTAACAAACAAGATATTAACAAATAATTTTGTTTAAAAATCTTTTCTTGAAATATTTTCTATGATTTATTGCTTTTCAAATATCAGTGCACACAGTTAAACAAACACCTAATAAAAGGATTTACATTGCTTATTCATTTACCTGTGTAAAATATTGTGCAAAATAAAAGCTAATTTTTCTAACAATATCATAATGCTAATAATTGTATGATTTCGTGAGAAGATGATATTTGGGATAGAATGTTTAATTGGTAATTACCATCCTCTGTATCAGTCAAAGAAAGTTAAATTGAATATTATAATCAATATATCATACTAAATGAGTAATGATTCAAATCTTTAAGTATAAATAATTTTTATAGTAATGAAGTTCTCATAAATACTAATTTCAGTCACACTGATATCTATATGGTTCATGCGGCAAGAAATATCTCTTTTTTGGTCTGCAAAAGCTTAATAGACTTGTTGTATGAATGACCATGACTAAAATTTTGGCACTAATGCATTAGCCTATGTACATCATGAGAATAGCAAAGAAATCACTTATACACTGATAATGAAAATTAACATTTTAGTATTTAATACTTACACTTTCAAACCAAAAACTGTGCCTTCTGCTTAAGCAAATAAAAACATAATTTTCTTATAACCAGGTTATGTAATTACTGATAATTATATTAGTATATCAATATTGAAAAGTATACAGATAGCAAATTCAGCTCATGGGAATCTAGAACAATCCAGATCTTGCCATTTAATTCTTGACAACTCTGCATTAAAAACATCAAAATTGAAAATTCAAACTAATTCCTTTCAAGATAACAAAATATTAAACAATTTACTTGTTACTTTTACTATTTTCTACTGAAAATATTTTCAAACGAGTGTATGATATAATAAAATTTCAATGAATGTTTATTTTCAGTCCAAAACTGGCATTGTTTACAATGTGTTGGGATTTTTTAGTTTGCACCAATCAATCCAAGTCCATTAAAATACTTTTTCTATTTTAGAGATTCACTGAATTTCTTAAATAATACTCATGGGTCCATTTCCTATTTTGCTTCAATTTTGGCCAGTTTAATTTCTGACCATCTCCAGGTGAAACTTTTGTCAGGTGTGATACAATGTTGAAAACAAACATGGAAAGGATACTACAATACCTCCTAAGGAGGTAGCTAACGAAATTGAAAAGAAAGGACTAAACATAAAACTATAAAAAAACTGAATTCATGGTCGTTAATCAAATAATGAAATCAAGCAGGTACAGAAATTTAGATACCTGGGAAGCATCCTAAGGGAGAACAGAAATGCTACTCTAAAATCCAACAACATTTTGGCATGGCCAAAGATGCATTCCAAAGGCTGAGTAGAAAATTGAGTGACAGGGAAGATTTCATTGGAAACAAAGGAAAGGGTACTGGACTGTTATGTGATATCTGTCCTCCTTTATGGCAGCGAATGCTGGACAATCTCTTCAACAATAAAGGACAAACTTCAAGTAATAAAAATGTGGTTTTACAGGAGGATACTGAGGATAGTATAGACAAAACATGTGAGCAACGCCAAGGTTTTGGAGAGGATGCAAATGGAAAGGAAATTTATAATTAGCATCAAGAAAAGACAGCTGAAGTTTCTGGGACATGTAATGAGGAAGGAAAGCTTGAAAAATCTAATACTAACAAAATGGATAAGTGAGAGAGAGACAAGGAAAAGCAGTGCTAGACATATTTGATGGGCCAGAGCAAGTAGATAGCAGAACGGGGTTTGGGAGAGACATTAGGAGGAAAAGTGTAAAGGACGACAAGGGAGAGAGGTAAATAAAAGCCCTTAATAACCTACATCGTGAAAAAACACAGACCATAAAGAAGATTATTGAATGAACAGAAAACAAAAGTTTGATTTGATATGAATAATTAAAAACTGAAATAAAACCTTTCCAGGAAAAATTTTCAAGAAAGTTTTATAAGTTTCAAATTTTTTAATTACTGGTTAGAAAAGAAAGAGAAAACAAGTATCCTACATAAAATGTGACATTCTAATAACATAATACCCATGATCATGAAATCTGTAACACATCCGAGTCATAAAAGCACCACATGTACTGCAGCTGTAGTAAAAGTGGTGTGTCTTGGGCAAGTTAGCCAGACAGAACCCAAGCTTCTCCTGGCTGGTTTGAATTTAGAGTTGTCTTTCTAGATCAGTTGATTCCCAAAGCTATAAAATCCAGTCTGTCCTGCTATTTACCCATAGCTAGTGAGGGAAGAAGATATTGTTTCATAACTTTCTCAAGGCTATTATCATATAACAGAATGTAATGAACTTCACTAACATTATTACTATTTAACATTACTACTACTACTACTAGTAGTAGTAAAAACTTAAAGAAGCGGGAAAATTTTATTTAAACTAAAAATAAAATCAGAACCCAACAGAATTTAGAAAAATCAATACAAATAGTAAGGAATAGTACAGAATTGAAATTTTAAGTATTAATATTTTTATTGACAAAAAAACAGAAAATACAGAACACATGAGAAACGAGTTTAAATTTTTTTTAAATTTTTTCAAGTAAAATTCTGTCAGATTTTTAAGCACAAAAAAAGACATGAAGTCTGTATGTGGTATTTAAAATGAAGAAAAAATAACATGTTTAATTCTGCTTTTGCAATATTGTATATCATGTTATGATTTATTCATTATGACTAATTAAATTTTAACTAATGTACCCATTCTTGATAAAATCACCATAGACATAACAATAGGGAAACCACTCTACTAGCAACCACCAAAATTCATAGCAATACACCAATTAAATATACGAAATTGCAGTATTAAGAAAGTAATGTCCATTAAGATTGACATTAAAGGAAGAGATGTGCAACAAAGTAACAGTTGAAATTTCTTGGACATATAATGAGGAAAGAGATTTGGAGAATGTGGTACTCACAGGATATAATAAAGAAAATAAGTACAGAAAGAAATAGGCAATAACTTACTTAACAAGATTGTGTAAATAAATAGCAGAACAGAGAATGAGATGGATAATATAAAAGGCAAACATTGCTAAGAGCTAAAAAGTATAGGAAGTTGTGTAAAGCCTTGATTGCTCATGTCCTGAAGAGACACAGCACATAGATGGCTATACACATTACCATAAATAATAAAGATTTATACAGTTTAATTTATAATTTGCTATTAACAGAGAGTGATGCTAAATTCATTTGTCTATCTGCCACAGAATAAAACACATTCACAAACAAAAATCTAAGATAGATCTTAAATATACCATCATGGTGAATTTGATTTAAAAAAAAAAAGACACTGACATTTTCTAAACAGCTTTGTTCACTAAAATTGAACAAACTAATCATCTTGTTAAAGACAGATCTCCTCTGTCTATAAAATTGTAACAATTACTATATTACTCTGCATTGAGCACATTCTGCCCTCAAGAATGCACCCCAGTTTTGACATGCAACTATTATGAAAAATGAACAAACATAAAACTAACTTAGATAAGCATTGTTCATCAGTTCCATCATTCCAGAACTTCACAGCTCAGACCTGCCATACCAGCTACACAATTGTCAAACTATCCTAATTTCTCTTTTATCCCATTGCTGAGAAGGATCTTCTATTCAGACAGCTTCTCACCAAGAACTGTTACTTTCTGGAACAGACATCTGGGATGATGATTTCCTGATCACTTTAAGTCAAGTATCAACAATTATCTCTTTTAAATAGCCTCATAATCTGCACTTTTTCTTCCACTCATGTCAATGCAAACTCATCAGTAATCTTGAGTGGCTCTTGAGCCTTTATTTGGTGAACAATAATAAATATTAGAAGGTCTGAATATGAATAAAGTAAACTTCAAGCTGTAGAGTGCATGATCAATCTTTGAGAAATTTTTCGCAATGTCTTTGATGCAAAGGATGTGCACTGTGGTGCAGTGGATATCGACTTGGAGCGACAAATCGGGGTGCTGAGTTCCAATTCCAGTTGAATTTCTCACATTCACTTATGCACAAATACCCTTCTGAAAGCTATTAATCCGTCTCTTCCCTCCAGCTATGGGTTAAATAATAGGAAAGATTTGGTTCTATAGCCTTGGCTGGCAACCAGTCTACCGCAGAAGGGAATGGCAACCTACTGCGAGATAACCTTCTTCCTAGTCAGTCATGTCTCTTTCGAGACATGATCGCCCATGGTGTGTATCATATATGGCACTTAACTGACTGACTTTGATGCAAGGCAACATCATATGTAGTGATGCTGGTAACTTTTGTTAATAGGAGCAGATAGTAAAAATGATTAATGTAACAGCAGCAGAAGTGACGAAATAATGATAATAAGTTATAATAAAAGTAAGTTGTAATCACATTCAGTATTTACAGACACTGTGTATGCGTACTCTGCTCAAGGCAGATATGAAGCATGTAGACAGGGAAAGGAAAAAATAGAAAACAAAGAGACAAAAAGACATATCAATTAGGTAGATTGAGAATGGGACAGTAGTCAGAAGCCAGAAGTGTTTGAAATTCCATAAAGATGTGTGCATGCAATGAATAGTAAAGGCTTAAGAGAATACAACTCTCCCTACATAACCTTTTAAACCAACATCTCTCTCTCTTTCTCTCTTTCTTTCTCATCCTGATCTTATACTGACTTCTTCAACCTCAGCCAAGCCAAGCTCATCACTTCCTTATCCCAACTTTATGAAAAAAGTTTTGAGAGTACAATTCATTACTAATTTTGGAGATGGCTTTCCTTTTTCCTTTTTTTTTCTTTTGTAAACTTTCTCGTATGAAGTTAAAACTAAAAAGTACCTGACAAAGAATTTAACTCTTTCGGGTAAGGGAATCTGAATTAATGTGAAGAACACTGACTTGAGAAAAAAATAAGTAAAAATAAATTTTAGTTATCAGCAAATCTGAATGCAACCATCATGTGCCTTTTTAAACAAATTCATTTTATTTATGATGGTATCGGAAATAAAAATTCAATTATTAAGCATGCTACTAGATTGGCATCTAGGTCTCATCCATTTTATGTTAAAATAGCTAAATGCAACCGTCACTTCTACTCCAACAGTTTCTTTTCTCACACTTTCTACTTGTGAAACTCCTTTTCATTTCTTTCCTTCTCTGATAACTACAATCTTCAAAAATTTAAATGCAATGTCAATCAGGATTTTCTATCTTCTTGAATCTGGTTTATCTTTTATCCTTTCCTCAATACTCCATGTACCCAGTCTTTTCTCTTTCACTTTTTTTAACCTCTTGCATACTAGTGGTATTCCTATCTTACTTGGGATGAAATGATTAAAAAAATAGACCTAGCAATTATCCCAAGAATATAAATGATAATATTAGCTGTTTTCTAAAAAAGAAACATGTAACATTCATTGACCCAGCTGCCAATTACACTTTTCTTCATGACATGGCCATCAGCTGAGATCAAGGAATTGTGTTTCTGTATTTGGGAAACAAATAGATGAAGGATGCACTGTCCCAGAGATTCCAATCCCGTGGCAGCACCTTCTTCATCACACCACAGTTGTTGGTTGCAGAGACTAGAAAAAATTTGGCCTTGGATCATGTGCATGGGCTTCCCAGTTTAAACTGGCCTTGTGCCATATCCTGCCATGGGACAGGAGGGGGTGAGTAAATACTAAGTGTGGTATCTGTTCTCTTCATCTTAATGGCAATATTAATTATTTTCTTATAAGGAAACATTTGATATTAATTGACCAAGCAGCCAGGGGTGCTTTCAGTTGAAATTTATAAAATCTTTCTCAATTTTTCAAGAAAATAGGCTTCTCAAATTTCATGGAGTCTTTTCTTTTTTTTTAAACAGTATGGTTTCTCCTGTACAAGGCCCATGGGCCACTCAAGGTAGAGTTTACATTAATGGGTACTTTATATGGATGAGAAGAGAAGATAACAGTTAGCTCTAGATTTGAATAGGTCAAGATTATAATGATCAGAAAAACATCCTCTTGGGAGTCTGTTCCACAGAGCACTGGCTTGCAGGAATTACCTCTTTAAGCTGAACTTACTTCTCAGCGATGGAATATGGAGGGAAAGTGGATTGTTTACTACTATGTAAATGGCATGGTGGGTCCTTCCTAGCCATGAAAATCAGACCTAAGGAAACCAGGTGATGCAGTTCATCTGAGCACTTACCATGTTAATAGCAGGAGAGCAGTGAGAGACTTACCACATCCCACCTGTGAGAGAGAGGTTGCAGTGTGAAAGATAATTCTTCTTCAACAGGAACCTGAAAACATTTTTGAACTCTGTCAAGACCGGAAAGTGAGGTCATGGCAGCTCCTGCCCAGATATGACAACAGTCATCCAGTTTTGGCCTAGTCTGGCTCTAATAAAAGTAGAGGAGTCAGGTACTTACTTGAACAGTATACATGGCAAATGATTTAACCTGCATCTTTAGCAATAGATCATATATAGGAATTCCACTTCAGGTCAGGAGTGAGTGATGTCCAATCTCCGCTCAAGATGCAGGACCTCCCCAAGGGGATATTCATTCATTGTGACTGGTGGTAGTTCAGGGTTTGATCAGTGGTGATGAAATTTAACCAGTTTTGTTTTAGAGATATTGAATATAACCAGTCAGTTTTTCTCCTACTGGGAAGTTAGCGTGAGATTGGAAGAGAGGTAATCTGCCAATTTATGACTGTCAGTACTTTTAGAGGTGCGCCCATATATTGTCATATCATTGGCATAGATGTTTACAAATGATTGGTAGGTAATTTCTGTAAATCAGAAAGAAGGTTGGTTTGAGAAGTGACCCCTGGAGGGGTCTCTGCATTGACCATTAATATCTACCCTCAGGGATCTAACTGCTAGGAAGGATTTTATAATAGAGAAAACCCTTCTAATGATTCCATCATCAGTGGATAGGGCTGATTGAAACCCATACTGCCTATTTTTTCTCTCCAGGTGCATGATGAGCTTCTTGTTGATAACAACCTCAAAAAGCTTACTGATGATACTAAGAATACTGATGGGTTGGTATTGGGAGGGTGAGGATCAGTTGGCTGTGTTCTTGAAGACTGGACATATGCTTGCCACCTTCCACATGCTTGGAAAAGATTTCTCTTTCAATATTTTTGCTAGAATTGGGGAAAATTTTGGGTTGATATTCTAAAGAATGACCACTGAAATTTTATCCAGGCCAGTGGCTTTTTGTGAGGTCGAGGCATTTGATGCCTAGAGACTTCTCTTGCTGAAATGAATATATTACTGAAATTGTGCTCAGTGAGATGTGGAAAGTTGGTGAGGGGATGATGTTTGTCATTTCTTGTCAAGTTTGAAGTATAGATCGAAGAGAAGAGCTTTGCTTTGTCTGTCAAAGAGTATATGACTTTGGAGCAATTCATGATGGTGAACACAGCCATTTTGCCTCTGTTCATAACTTGGCTGTGATCTTTCAAAATTCACATGATTCAATTTGTTTCTCTTCAACCTTGACCTGGACAGCTCATGTGTAACTGCACTTTGTGTTTTTCAGAATTTTCTTACAACAATTGTGAGTGGTTTTGAAAAAAGCAAGGGCCTGACTACACCTTATAATAGATTTTGAAGTTGTTGAAGTAGAAGTTGCGGTTTCATTTGATTGGTTTTACTATAAAAGACTAAGACTAGTAGCTAAAGTAAATTCATGCAAAGGGGGCACCAGGGACTCATTGGAGCAAAAGCTGTGAAAGTGTTTGTAGAAAAGACAGAAGGAAGCCGTATTATGTCAAAGAGAAAGTGACTGGAGTTGAGTTACCAGGTCAGAATCAATTACATTGCAGATTCTCCATTGGATTTTGTCAAAAACCCTGAGATGAATAGCAAAGAGGCCTGACCAGATATGACAGCAGTATTCAATGCATTATTGGATGATAGATTTATACATATGCAAGATGGATTCAGACAAGAAATACTACCTGGCCTTACACAGTGAACCAACCTTCCTGGCAGATTTAGCTATGGATTCAATGTAGTCATTCCACTTGAGGTCAGCTGATAGAGTTAGGCTGAGGAGGCGCAGTGTTTTGCTTTCAGGGAGATTAGCTTGATCCATGCTAATGGGGAGGTAAGAGTGATTGACTATGGTGGTTAAAGAATAGCAGCTTCATTTTGGAAGCATTAAAATTTGCAAGCCATTTCTTAACCCAGTCCATCACAGATTAGAGATCGTTTTTAAGATCAGCAGTACGGTTTGCTTTGTCAGCCTTGGCAGATTTCTTCTCAAGGCAAGAGTGAATTGTGGTGTTGTCAGATGACTACTTGGTATTTAATTACATCAAAGAGATCATTGCTGAAGATCAAAAAAGGCATAGGACCTAGAATAGAGTCTTGAGGTACACCCGCATTCATATGATAGTATCTGGAAGCATGGCTGTTCAATACTACCTTCATTGCACAATTTGAAAGGAATGACTGGATTAGATCAAACAAGTGTCCAGTTATACCATAGCGCTGTAGCTTGCATAGAGGGCCAGCATGCCAGACTCTGTCAAATGCTTTGGAAATATCTAGGGCAACAGCTCGACCTTCAACATTTTTTCAAGAACCTGGTATATATACTCTGTGATGGTCATTAGCATATCAGCAGTAGACCTGGTCAAGCTGAAATCATACTGTTTACCAGAGAAGAGGCTGTGGGCTGTGAGAGGTTGAACCACTTCAGCATTGATAATAACCTTGAACACTTGGCTAAAAATTTGTAGGAGGCTGATAGGGAGATAATTAGAAGGGTCTGAGGGTTCTCCAGAATTCTAAAATACAAGAACCACAGATAAGGACTTCCAGCAGGCAGGAAAGCAAGAAGCAGAGAGTCAGTAGTTGTAGAGCTTGGAGAAGACAGAGAAGAGTTCAGGGGCACATTTCTTCAGGACAATGATTAAGATTCCTTCACCTTTGTTCGCATTATAAAGGTCAAGCTTTGAAATTATGTTAGAGACCAGTGAGGGTGTAATATGAACGTTACTCAGTTGAGCC
Source organism: Ascarosepion bandense (assembly GCA_037127315.1). Taxonomy (NCBI): domain Eukaryota; kingdom Metazoa; phylum Mollusca; class Cephalopoda; order Sepiida; family Sepiidae; genus Ascarosepion; species Ascarosepion bandense. The sequence continues at coordinate 2,990,971 of JBBBDQ010001734.1, forward strand.
TTCGTTCTAGGTGGGAAGTCAAGTGCTGATACCCCAAATAAATCAAATGTTGAGTTGCTGGAGAATCTGCAAGCAAAGCACTTGGCCTTGTCCACTGAGGATGCAAGGACCTCAAATTTATTGATTAAAGGGGAGATTGATGGCTTTCTATTGTTTAACACATTTTTACAGAGCTGCCAGTAGTTTTTAGAGTCAAACATACAGAAAGCTATACGCCACTTCATTCTGCCAGCAAACAACAGTTTAACATCATTTAGGATCTACTTGCACTCATTATGAGCAGAAGCAAAAAAGTACAAATGATGGTCAGACACATGGCTCCAATAAAGCCAGAAGAAGTGCTTCCTGTGGGTGATAGCAGCCAAGCAAGCAGGGAAGAACCAGAGAGACGAATGGGGTTTGCATCCTAACTTCCTGGAAGGGATGAAAGTGTTGGTGCTTGCTTTAACTCAAGAGAAGACTTCAGATGCACAATCTTTAACGGGAAGAGTAAAAACTTTGTTCCAAGGGATGTCATATAGGAAACTGTGAAACAACATCCAGTCTGCTCTTTGATAGCAGAAAGACATTTTGCTGGTCGGAGGTTCCTGGTAGGAGGGAAGTGGAAGTGAATATTAATGAAAACTACAGCATGATCAAGAAGGCAAAGTTGCATAACATGGCAAGAGTCAGGGATAGAAGTGAAAGAGAGATCTAGCAGTGAGTCAGTTCCATTAATGTTATTAGAGAAACATGTGGGGAAATCAACTACTTGCGTAAGGGATTAAAAAGTTCATGGTATGGACACCAACAAGATCTGTAACAGAGTTTTTCAGCCACTTGGCAGGGTTGGCATTTATCTCTATACACGAATGAATGAGAAGAAATGGCCTTATCTATATTATTCAAGATGCTGTCAAGTAAAGAACAGTTAAGATATAAAGGGGAGCGGTAGAGAAAGATAGCTAACTGAGCTTAGTAGAGAGAGATGGAAACATATGTTGGAATGATCTGGAGATTCAAGAAAAATCACCCTAGCTAGAGGGAGAAGTTTTTGACATATGGACATTGGAGTCCTTTCTAAAGAGGGAAAGGTAAACAGGGTTATAGAAATTAGAGGAAGCAATAGAGGGTCAAGGTTAGTTTCGCAAAGAGCTAAGATGTCAGGTGAGTTCCATGTGCAACATGGCACTACAATAAACCCCAATATGATTCAACTGTTGATCAGAGCAGCCTCTTAAGATGCTACACCAGAGTTTGGGCTCCTAACTACCAGTCAGAAGCAACAACCAAGAAACTGCCAACCTGGTACCCTCAGAATGAAGAGACCACCATCCACACACATTACAGAAAGCTTGTAACAGCACTTCTATTAAGACCTAAAGAAAGGAAAGAAACTAAGAACCCCTTTCTAAACAGGAAACAAGAGATGTGCCTCTACTCATGTTCCAAGAAAGAGTGGAGAGTATTAACCAGCTGATAGTCAGGTCTATTTAAAAATAAGATAACTGAAATCTTACCTGACTAAGGTATATTTTAAAATTTATCCAATGAAAAAAATAAAAAATAAAAAAACAAATTTTTGAAAATTAAATGTTCAGAAAAAGAGTCAATCAAGCTTACCAGAACCTTCATTGACAATAACACAAGGGGTTACAGGGTGTAGAAGAATTAGAAACAGAAACATTAATAATGAGAAGGAAAAAGAAAGAGTAATCTAGAGGACAGTAAATAGTGATTGACATTGCATTTATATTTTTGCAGATTTAAGTTGGCTGTAAAGTATGGAACTGGAAGGGCGTTCCACAAATGCAAAGTATGAGAAAAGAAACTGTCAGCATAGAACTTATGGTTACATCAAGCTAGATCAACTTTAAATTGACGAACTTTTGACACTAGTCTAGTACTACTTATTTATATATTATCTTAACGTCTTTTTTATGTACTTGAATTTTTTTTAATCATTTCACCCCAAGCAAGGCATTCCACTGCCACTATTGTGCTTGGGGCTACATAGAGGGAGGTAAATAGGAAGAGTGGTTAGATATAGGAAATGTCAGAAAGGGGGTGAAAGATAGTTGGGTGGGTGGGAAGAGTGTTTGAAAGAATGGAAGTTAGTTTGTTAGGAGGTGTCTATTGACCTTACATTTAAACTCCTGGAGATTGTAGCCATCGGGGAAGCAGTCATGTGGAAGAGAATTCCACAATTGGGAAGTGCGAGAAAAGAAACTGTTGGAGTAGAAGTTGCGGTTGCATTTTATCGGTTTCACTGTAAATGGGTGGGATCTAGTTGCTAATCTAGTATCTCATGCAAATTCGAACCTAGGGGGCACCAGTGATCTAAGTTCATCGGAGCAGAAGCCGTGAAATATTTGTAGAAGAGACACAGGGAAGCCATGTCGCGCCAGTGAGAGAGAGACTGCAGGAGGTCTGCTAAGTCGGTATCGATCACATTACAGACCCTCCGCTGTACCTTGTCTAGAAGCCCAAGGAGAATAGCAGGGGCACCCGACCAGATATGGCAACAGTATTCAATGCACGGGCGGATGGTAGATTTATAAATGTGCAGGATAGATTCAGACGGAAAAAATCTCCGGGCCCTGCACAGAGAACCGACTTTCATGGCAGCGGATTTAGCAATGGATTCAATATAGTCATTCCACTTGAGGTCCGCTGAAAGTGTGAGACCAAGGAGGCGTAGTGTTTTACTCTCTGGGAGGCAAGCCTGGTCCATGCTAATAGGAGGTAGGTGCGATTGTCTATGATGATTAATTGATAGTAGCTTCGTTTTAGAAGCATTAAAATTTACGAGCCATTTCTTATCCCAGTCCACTATGGAGTGGAGGTCCTTTCCAAGCTCGGCTGCAAGGTTAGCTTTGTCACCCACACCAGATTTTTGGTTGAGGCGAGAATAAACTGTGGTGTCATCGGCGTACATACCTACTTGGGATCTTATGGTATCAGGGAGATCATTAATGTAGATCAGAAAGAGCATAGGACCTAGGATTGAGCCTTGAGGGACACCTACGTTCGTATGGTAGTTCTGGGAGGCATGTCCATTTAATACCACTTTCAATGTGCGGTTAGATAGGAATGACTGGATTAGTTCAAACAATTGTCCCACTATACCATAGCTCCGCAGTTTGCATAGAAGGCCAGCATGCCAAACTCTGTCGAATGCTTTAGAGATATCCAAGACAATGGTTCAAGCTTCACCATTCCTATCGAGTGCCTGATATATGTACTCGGTGATGGTCGTTAGCATATCAGCAGTAGACCTGGTGGAGCAGAAGTCATACTGTTTGTCTGAGAGGAGCCTGCAGGCAGTGAGATGTTGAACGACCTCAGCGTTGATAATGGCCTCGAACACTTTGCCAAAGATCAGAAGAAGGCTGATAGGTCGGTAATTTGTGGAGTCCGAGGGTTCTCCAGTGTTTTTAAATATAGGAACTGGTAATTTGCGGGGTCCGAGGTTCTTGATGAAAATCTATTTTCAACATAGAAACATTGCAAAGGTAACTTTTTTAGTTGGTTTGAGCATGCTTCCAGAGAGCAAAACATTTACAATAAAAAAACTAAAACATTTAACTTATTTTCAAAGACAGGTTAAGAGGCTCATCCCTTGTTCCCTCTTTAGGATGTGGTTTCCGGCTTTATCTTTTCCAATCTTTTCACTATTACGTAGCCCCCTGCACATCAGTGGCATTACCGCCTTGCTCGGGGTGATACGATTAAAAAAAAAAAAAAAAAAAAAAAAAAATTCTCTCCTACATAGTATATTTGTATATTTCATGGTTATTTTATTAGAAAATTCTTTATAAAATATATAAATCCTGACCTTAAAATATAATTTTTGAGATAGTGTATCTATAAACATATATAGTTCATTGATACCTTTGCTCAGTAGCTGGATAATCCTTGTAATTGATTAGTGATGCCATCTTAATGCACATCAATGCCTATACAATGTTCATGTAATGCTTGTTAGATATTTTAAAAGGTAGATTTTCATATCATATTAAACATGAGAATCATTTTTGAAATATCAAAAGATTACTAGCAATTGGATGTCTAACCATACTGATGAACTGTGATACAGCAAAACAGATCTGTCTGCGGATGACTATATATATATATATATATATATATATAAAATGACTGACAACTGAAGATGCCATCTCAAGCCTATTAGCATTTGTTTGATAACCAGACTGCCAGCCTGAAGTTTATTTTATGCTGTAACTTTGCTGAGTGGACCTTAGTTACAGTGTCTGTGTTAGAGAACACATAATCTAATGTGATCAACAGTTTGATCCAAAACAGTATAGCCAGACCATCAACCATGATGACTTCTGACTTTCTGCCAGCATAACCACTGAAAAATGAATAGATCCATCTTCCAAATTTCACTGAAAAGCTTGGGTCAAAATCATAGTTTGATTTTCAAGCACTTTCCAAAAGGTACTGCATGAAAGGATTCCCTCTCCAGGCTGATAATATCAAGAAGTCACCATCCTGAAAAATTGACTATGATGAGATTTGAACCAAGGTTGTCCAGTTGAAATACAAACATCCTAAACACTTGGCCATGTGATCCCCACACACCCACACTATATATATATGTATATAGAAGAAAAAGTGTGAGATGCTGTGAATGTTTTGTTTAAAGTGTAGATTTATTGTTGCTATTATTATTAATATCACCTGATTTTTGTATGATATATTAAGTGCCCACAATGGTATTTGTGTCACTAAACATGTTTCAAGTCTAAAGTTGACTTTTTCAGGCAGATAAACTTGTGATTTCATATATCGAGATCCGTGAAGTCACAAGTTTATTCACCTGAAGAGAGTCAATTTTAGACTCGAAAAATATGTAACGACACAAATTCCAATCATGGACACTTAATATATCATACAAAAATCAAGTAATATTAATAATGATAGCAAAAATAAATCAATACTTAAAAAAAAAACATTCATGGCTTCTCGCACTTTTTTTCCCTTTACCAATTTTTCTTGTTGGAAGAACCACTATTTCTGTTTTTAATATATATACATATTGAAAATTTCTGAACCTGATCTTCTTTCCAAACTCCTCTCAAATAGTTAGGCAAAGAATTTTACGGCACCCCCTCTTATATTATTTATATTTATTGGTAAAGTTTGTGTGTGGAATTGCCATAAACCCACCAAGGAGTGCTTACATCATGATAATATAGTATCAAACAAAGTGCATGTTTCCTGGAAGAAAAATTAATTATACACACTGCCAAGGTTTATCTCGTTAGTCAAAATATCTGCCAAATATTTCTCTCGGTCCAAATGACAATCAATTGTATTGACAGAGTATAAATCAATATATTATTCAGTTTTTATTGCAAAGCAGTCAGAATTTTATTTTATTTTATTTTTTTAAGTAATGGTCCCTTGGGTTATATTCAAAGTAGTGTCCCCTTTCACTAGAAATGAATATGGATTCCGTTTTTAGATAAAATATTGATCAGCCAAAAACCAAGAAAGGAGACAATTTTGTTTTGGTGGGTGGAAAAAAATGACCTTATCAAATATCATTACAAGAGAGAAACACTGAGAGAGATACTCTGTCCACTGCATATACCTCTTTCTCTTTACCTAATTCAAAATAGCTAAATACAGATGAAAAAAATGTAAATAAAATGCAATCAATTTTTAAAAATGAAGGAAGTTTAAAACCACCTAAAGACAGAAAAATTCAAATCTGGTGTCAAAAACCCAAATGAAGGAAGTTCATTTAAGACTCACATTTTTTTCCTTTCAAATCTCAAAACTGAACTTGTTTGTTATCAACACATCATTTATTGAAGATTTATTTTTAGATTTGTTAACAAAATTGGGAGGATGTTTATCCCAAAGTGACTGCTCAGAGTTTTATGCAGGAATTCAAAAGTTCAGAGGTTCAATTTTAGGACCCAGAACACAAGATTCAGTCACTGATATATAGATATATAGGTGTGAGTTTGTAACCCTGGGTTTCACACTCTTGCGATCGTCAGACAAACTTTTTATTTTGTCTGACGATTGCAACAGCGTGAAACCCAGGGTTACAAACTCACACCTATCTATATGAATATGTCTGCTCTATCACTGATATTGAGCACTTTTAAATAAGTACCACGCATATATAATATATAAATAATATATATAACAAATTGCATATATATATATATATTGATTTTTATAATATTATACATACACTTTTCACATATATATAATTAATATAGAAAAAACTGTCACTTAGCTGATTCATCATGCTGACTTCAAAGTTTTCAAAATGAACAAAAACTTCAAAGTCAGCATGATGGAAGTGATGCCGATCAGCTAAGTGGCAATTTTTTCTATATTAATTCAATTATTAATAAAATATTGGTATTTTTAAATAATCTACATTACTGCAGTAAGGAATTTTACTAAATACTTTATTCTGATATTGTATTTTCTTGTGCTCATCTCTTAACAGAAGTGTTTGTAAATATTACACCCACCAAGTTTAAATAAATATTACTGTTGATTCTTTTCTTGTATTGTCTGCGTTAATTAATTTATCTCTTATTAAGTTGAAATCATTATAATATTGCTTAATTACTTTATGAACCTTCACATCAGTGTATTTTCTCCTATTATTTTAAAATTTTCTCTTGAATATGTCTTTTGAACTAATAATTCAATTTATTAAGTAAAATATTAATTGTACATAGACTTCACTAAGATGTCAAGACAAAAGTTTTCTTTTTGGCAGAACAAGTCTTTAAATTACTATCAATCTCAAAAAATTACATAAATACCAAAAGAAAGACTTAGCTGTCTGTATTTCCTACTGCGGACTAATTATTAGACCTCACCTACCAATCTAATATTCTACCAATTAAGCAATTATTCATAAAGATCCCCTTTAATTAGTTGCTAAAATAACTTAACTACTCATTATAACTTCATGTCGTATATGTAGGTAAATCAACAAAATCCTTGCTTGTTAATGCACTTAATTCAATGGTGAATAATAATGATAAACTAAACACTACAGTGAAATGTTATCATCAGAATAAGCGTGTCAGGCTAGAGAGTTTAATTCTCCCTTGTACATGCTTCAAATTATCTTACAAGTGACATTTTATGTTGCAAATTGAACCCTGTATTTATTTTAGGCTTCTTAGTCTACCATAGCTAGGAGTAAAAATTAAGAGCCATAATTAAATTTGTCAAGACAAGAAATAGACATGCTTAGTAATATTAATGAAAAAACAACTTGCAATAGAAAGAAATTAACAAAACATAACTGAATCATTTTGCTTAATCTTTATTAACATGTTGACTGTAATGTCACCATATGTTGGCGACATGGCAGTTCAGTTTACACCATGTCTCCATATTCTGGTGACAGTTATATTTTCATTATAAGCTGCTTAACCAAATGTTGGAGACACTATATTACATATTTCTATATATAAAGCAATGTCTGTAGCTTCCTGTGAAATTTTGGTAAAATGCATCTGGCACTTGGCTTCTCTTAATTTTTACTTATTTTTTCTAAATATAAAGTAAGTATAAAAAATAAAGCTCAAATAAAAAGTAGGTTTTTGTGAAAAGTAAAAAAAGGATATTGGTTATATCTGAAGAATGAATTTAGTCACCAAAATATGGTAACATGACTGGAATTATAAAATAAATGAAAATCACATTTATAGCACATAAGAATACTTCTTTATTATTTGCCAAGAAGTATCTAATTGTTAGAAAATAATATATATTATCTATATCATTTTGAAAATCTGAAAATGAATATTATGTTTGCACATAAGAATGAAGCCATCACCACTAGTAGTTGACATAGCTTCTGGGGTTATGAAAAAGACTTTAGCAGAAATTTTCTCAAAACATTAACATATAAAACATTTATGTCTCATTTACAAAATTTTTTTTTCTTCTAAATTTAAATTAAAAAATAGTTAGATCCAAATGACCTGATACTGATTTTGGATTAGAAGTCAATATATTAACACCATTTTTATATTAATAACAAATGCTTAATAAATTTTTTTCATGAAATAACATTAAATATCACTTCACATTTACATGACCCTAATGATAGATGTGAGGGTAGTACATTGTTTGTCAGCATGCAAAATGGAATTGGCAAGCCAAGTTCACTTTCTGATCAGGTTCGTTATGTACATCTTATACTATTAGCATTGATTAAATCATCCAATCTAGGAGAAGGGCAACTCCATGTTCAAAGCTGTCAAGAAAGCAATGAGAAACCACAGCTTTTTCCAAGAAGTCATGGCAATTCACAGATATGAAAAAAAAAGGAAGTTATGAAGAGGCATTATTATTTATGTTCCTAATGGTTACAGTATTTAAGAAAAAGAATGAAAAGTATGAATTTTTTAGTAAATCTTTTCATTTGTTGAAGTTAAGGTACATATAATCACATGCTAAAATTCATGAGATAGCACTATCTAAAAGGTAGTTCGTGCCATCATATTTTGACATCAAATGAATTGCCTTAGTAGCTTATTACAAGACAATGTGAGTTATCAGTGTGTTATATTGCAGGCAATATATAAACAACAAGGTAAATTCCGAGTGGAAAGATTTACACAACATGTAAGGGATAAACAAATGACAAAGTTTATTGTATGGGAAAGTACAAGTAACAGAGAGTTCATAAAATGGTAAGTCAAGACAAAATGGGAGTGGAAGTCGAATTGTCCCATACTTCCTTACTTCTTAATCTCTTCAGCAAATCAACTGTTGGAGGTGATAGGATGTTCCATTATATCACAGAGTGAAGAAATTAGACATTCCTAGATCTACAATATCAAGTGTATCCTGAGGAGATGCTGCCATCCATTGTAAATAGTGCAGTGGTTAACCTAACCACAAGTCCTTAATGATAATGACATCTAGACAGAATTGTCTGAGTTAACATACTAATGACATTGGTTCTAATCCTATGCAAGATTAGAAGGATTATGTAGTAAACTATGCAGAATTGCATTCCAAGCAGGAGGTACCAACAAATCAATTCACGCTTAGGTTTATTTTACTTGACCACATATCAACACCTCAGTGGGTTATTTAATGTCAATGTAATTTTTAGGATAAGTTTATATGAATAAAATATGTATTCTTTGTAAGAAATATTTTTATAAAGAGAAGTTCTGTTGAGAGTCAAATGTATCACTGGCAGTATTCTTTTTTTTTAATTTCAATAAATAGATAACTGGCAGGATTGTTTTTTCAATAATGTATGGTAATATTTTTTTTTCTTCAAGAACGTATTACTGGTAATATTTTTTCTTCAAAAATGTATTGCTTATATTTGTATTATAAAAATCGATATTTATACTTTCATAGTGTTTTGACCCCAGTTTGTGGGGGTAACTATTTGCCCATAGCTGGGACCCTAACAGGTACTACCACACCAGGTTAGGGTGGACCACCTGGGAACAACAGCAATTAAGAGATGGTTTCATGTTCCTCAAAACCTCCCAATCAGAGGTCTTGCTGCTAGATGCAGTTTATCGTCATACCTAAAACCAAACCAAATTTAGGAGTTAACTATTTACCCATAGCTAAGTCAGTGCAGTGTTCTTTACCTTACATAGGATATGGTAGTTAAAGAGTTACCAGGGTACTCCTATAAGCACCATGACATCAAACACAGCACCACATCTGGGCCCATAGCATAATTAATTGAACCACTGGTAGCGTGTGTTCTGATGTGATTGTTCCAGTTGTTACAGATCTCATGATGCCATGAACCTCAATTTTCAACATGGTGCTATACAGGCCAGTGGTTCCAAAGTAATGTAGGGTGTGTTCATGTTGCATGGTTTTGGCCTACTGGTTTATATGAACATGCCATTGACCAGTAGCTGGTATGTTGCACTGCTCTGTTAAGATTTGCACCTATTCTTAGACCTTAATGTACCATATCATTGAGGTCAAGTTGCCTGATTGATGATTCTTGAAATTACTGAGTATGGTCACCACATTCATTCAACATGAGTCAAATCAATCATTTATAGAATTTGGTGGAAACATCTACAAGGATGCAAGAACCTGAGCCTGAAATTATTAGAGAGCTGTTGACTGCTTTCAAGAGGATATTGCTAGATATCTTGTTAGAGGATTTTTGACTACTTGGAGAATAGATGCCAAAGTGTCGTTATATTCTGTTGGTGATCCTACATCTCTTCTATGAATTTTGACACATTAGTGTATGTTACAGAGCATATCAATGTTTTTTTTTCTAAGGGAGCTGAAATAATACTTTAGGAAAACTAAGTAAATATCCTAGGTTGAAACAAAATATATTCATCAGTATCATTAGCCTATACAGACTAAATTCAAGTCAATGGAGACACAAGAATATACAGCATGCCTATGAAATAAAATTAATAACAAGTTTTGAAAATTCTACTATTTATTAACATCTCATCTAAATCTAATCTAAACTTATTTATAAATGGAACTTTGTGTGTATGTGTGTGTGTCGGTTACCTATTGACTCCGAAATGGCTGAACCGATTTTCTTGAAAATTTACACAGTTGTACTATAATCATCTGCAACTGGTCTTAGCTAGGTTTTGTGTTGAGGTACCCCTGATAAATATCAAAAATCGAAAAAATTGTGTTTTAGAAGGAGTGGTTCGATTTTAATCAAATTTGATACACTCATAAACAAAGACGTAACAAACAATATTAAAAAGTTTCAAGGTTGCAGTTCTTACAATTGTGCAGAAAATCAATAATATATATAAAAGGCAAGTTGTTTGTGTATGTGTCTGTTTATATGTCTGTATTTTTTTCAGCCCTTTTATTTTAGTTTTTGCTTCGGGTTTAGCTCTAAGTAGGTATAATTGTAGTTCTTAGTCTCAGCCATGATACCATTTACTCAGAGGACATATTTAGCCTTCAAAATTCAGTTTACAACGAAAAAAACTTATTTGATATCAATACCAGGAAATCAAAATTTGACTTACATCTATTCATTTTCCTTTCAGTCTACGGTTTCGCTTTAACTGGAAACAACTATTGCTTTTTAGTCTTTCGTGCCAACGTCCAAAGAGTCTGAGCTCCAGGACCATAGATTAGTTTTAAAGCTTTCATTACACCCGAGCAACGCCGGGCTATACTGCTAGTTTGAGTTATATATATCTATATATGCAAATAATTTTTTTTCCCAATGATTACTAATAGTGGTTGACTTAAAATTCAGCATTGTATATTAAACCTTGAACCAGACTTAAATGAATGGAATATTACCAAATCATTGTCATGATAGCTGTAAGACATTTGAACATTTAATTTAAAAAATAAACAAATAAAGAAAGCTTGCAATTCCTGAAACTAAAAATCAAAACAGATCTAGTGGTTACCAGTCCAATTACCTAACTATTGAACTTTCATTCTAAAAAGATTTTTTGAATAATCTTCATTTTTTTCTTATCAATCAGCCCCGTTCAACTCAATTAATTCAAAAATAGCTCTGCTATCTGAAAATGGCAGAATTTCAACTTTATGCTTGGTCAATATTAATTTCCTTTGAACATGTTTATTGTCTAAAGCAATATTAGACTGAATTACAGTGAGACAAATAATGAGGAAAAAAAATATGTTTTAACTCAGAGTTATGTACCTTTGAGTTTAAATAAATATGACATAAATCCCAAAACAACTGATTTAATTTGGATTCTTGTATCTTTACTTTTGTAAACAAAATTATCCCAGTTTTGCTGTGTTAATAATTATTGCTTGAATCAGCAATCACTTCAGTTATAATAAGAATTGAAATATACATCATTTCTTTACTAGAATAATTCATTTGATGGCCTTCTTCTATGTTCCATGCACCTTCAGGACATAGGCAGTCATTGCTTTCCACAATTTCTTGATTTTTGTACTTCTTAATAAAGTCTGCCAGCCATTTAATCAACCTCATTAGGTAGGTTTTGTACTGCTTGCTTATATTTCACTTGCCATTAATATTATGTCCTGCAAGTGTCAAATTTTCTAATCCCTCTTTCCTCATTATGTGCCCTAGAAATTTTTAACTGTTTCTTGTTTGTTAAGTAAAAGCATCCTTTTTGCTTGAATTTTCTCTAAAACTTTATTATTGCGCATATGTTCAGTCAATTAACCACTTTCACCACTCCATATATCCTTTCCTTTCTCTCCACCATTGCAACTGTCATCACACCTGTATTCCCACCCTTCTCTTGCTCCTTTCTAACTGGTTCATCTTCCTCTTCACTCTCTTCTACTTAATCTTTTTACTCTTATGTAGCCCCCTGCACATCAGTGGCATTACTACCTTGCTCGGAGTGATACGATTAAAAAAAAAAAAATCATGAAAGTCAGTTTGTATTGTCTAAAACAATACCAAAAAAACAAGACAAGTGATATACCTTACCAGCTACTTACAAAAATATTATCAACATAAACTGCTCCCTATAGCCACATGTGTCTATATAAAAGCTTATGTATTTACAAATACTTACTGAAATACAACTACAGTTAAAAAGCCCATTCCTAAAATCATTTTATCTATTTTTTTATGCCACGTCCCTTCAGCATGTAGGCAATGACAATTGTGATTCTAGGCAGGTTCTTTTTTTGTAAAATGACCTGAATTCTTGAGGAAGATGGAGTGTTTTCCAGTTGCCTTTTCCACAAGGAATTTACAATTTTTGTATCTCTTAGACTGGTTTTCATCCAAGGCCAGAGAGCCCTTTCTACCTTGCTATTTCATCCATAGCCTGGGTTAGAAGAAACAGATTTATACCATTCCCCATGAAATTTGTGTGAAAGTGAATTCAAAGAACTGACTTAGAATTTTAACTTGGCTTGCCAATTGTATTTTCTATAACAATATCTGTTACACTGACAACATATCTTAAATTCAGTTATTATATTGTTTGTCAATTCTATGAATGGTTTGTCTTGTAATCATTGAAGCTACTGATATTTGACACATGAAAACCAAAATGTCTGCTAGATCAATTTTCTACTTCCAAATAATATAAAGTTCTATACTTTTTGTCTCTATAAGTTTAAATCATGGAGATTCAACATTAAGTAAGTCTGGACACCTACAATTTAGTGCAAAACCTGTCTGGTTACTTTGTTTTATTGCTGAATAGAATAATGAAACAGAAAGTAACTTTGCATAAAATGTTAATAATATGTACTTATTATAAGGATAAAAAGGCAGTTGAAAGAGATAGTCAATATTGTTTGGGTCATGAAATCCAAAAGGAAATCTAACCTTCAACTGCAGATTTAGACAATATATTTCCTGAAAGCACTGAAAAGTATTCTCTGGTGTCTACAGCTTAACCAAAGTGTTTTTGTAAAACTCTGCAATTATTAATGATCTTAAATCATATTCTGTAAGAAATAGAGGTGAAGAATAAATTTTAGTAATATACAAGCAGGTACTGAAAATGATTATTATGACTCACTTCCAAGAATCTTGACTGCTTGATGGCATATCAACTCTTTATGGGTCATTTCATGCCAAAATTTAATTTTCTTGGGAGATTTGAAGTCATAAAAATATGATGTTATTCTGCTTTCACAACTGAATACGTGGTCGATGATTCTCAGATTTTGTGCATATACATGTTTGTGTGGACGTCATTACTAAAGAAGGTGATATGTGTGTTTCATGTTGTAATTTTGTTGGAGTTATATTTTGCAATACAGTTTAATTTTTATAAGAAATTATAGGATATTATATGAATTAATGTCATGAAAGAGTTCTTTTGTTTTGGTGGATTTTGTTTGTTTGCATAACAACCACTATGTGTTATTTCATGCAGAAACCTAAATATTATGCATATAATTTTAAAGTTTTAGTGTTTTTTAGATATATATTTTGTACATCATGTGTTGTTTGTAATTTTACTATAAAAATATAATGTTGATTTTTGTTTGGGGTTCACTATAGCTGGGATCCTAACAGGTGCTACCACCTTGGGTCAGTGTGGGCCTGGGAACAGCAGCAATTAAAAGGTGGTTGCACACTCCTCAAAACTACCAATCTCCCAATCAGAGGCCTTGCTGCTGGATGCAGTTCAAGAATCTTATCAAATAACCAAACATGATTTTATTCTAGATTTTCTTCATTTCAATCTCTCCTTGTATCCAACATGGCTGCATGGTTACCATAGTGTGACCGCAGAAAAGTCATACATACAAAAAAGAGGTATTAAAGAAGCAGTAAAAAAAGGAAAATAAAATAAAAACATGTGTTTATTGTTATAGATCTGTTTCTGCTTTATTTTATTTTTAACAAACAAAATTAGTTTTATTTGAATTATCTTCATGCAGATTATTGTCCTCATCTTTGTTTTTTCTGATCAAAATATTTCAGATGCTTGTCACCAGCTTTACAGATCAAAACATTAGTTTGTGAATTTGGTGACACAGTAATTCAATCTCTGGACTGGGCAGTGTGTACTCAAAATCAGTGGAAATGAAGCAAGAAATAACTGAACAAAACTTAGATGATATATCCCAAGACAAAATCAGTGAAACAAGAATAAACTAACTCTGTAGAATAAAAGAAGTATTAAGTTCAAAATGTGTTTTTGGTTATCTGGATCAACAGGCTTCTGATGAAGCCCAGAATGCACAACAATGCAAACGTGATAACAACTAAGATGAGAACAATAGTCCACATGTAAATTATATAAATAAAACTAATTTTGCTTATTTGGTTTATTAAAAATAACAGAAAACATTAAAATGAGAAGAAATACACTCATTTTATTTTATCTTTAATTCTCTTAAAATTAGTTTTTGATTAAGGCAGCTCAACACTTTTCACTTGCGTTCTTCAAATTTTCAGTATTACCATAGATGTGCAGGTAACATTGGGGTTATCTAGGAAGAAAGTGGAAATGGCAAGCTAAATTCAAATTTCAGCCAGGCTGTAACACTATTTCTGGTGCCGAAAGAAAGAAACAAAATTATTTGAATAGGCTGATCGATATACTGAAAAAATAAAAAAATAATTGAATATTTTTTCTTTTTCCTCTGCTAGAGGCTAGGTGAAGGCATGTTCTAAAAAAAACACTAAAGAAAAATAGACAAACAAATTTATGGTCATCCAAAATGAACAACCACTTGAGATAATTTTTTTTACAACTGTTTTGATACTGGCCACAAAATTTTGTCAGAAAGATAAAATTCAGTCTGATTTCTTCTCACTGAATTCAGAATGACCATTATTGCAAAAAAGTCAGTCTCTAAATGACAGTTGACTATGATTTGATTTGAAACAGAATCTTTTTCCTTGTATGGAAAATTGTTGAAAGAATTTTGTGACCCTTAAAGTCAGAAAGAGGGTCTGGATTCTCAGAAATAAAATGTCTATATTTTAGGGAATTTTGCGATGGTGATAATTAAAAAGGAAACATGTTTTTCTTAGACTGATATAAGCAAGAGTAGGTGGGTTTTCAGACAGTTGAGTTTTAGAGTCTCAAGTTAGACAAAGACTGGTACAGATCAAGTTAACATAAGAGATGTGTTGTCACGTGACTGGCTGCCTTAAAAGAACTTCCAACCTTAGCCTGGTTACAGACCAACCAACTTAGATAAAGTGTTACATCCTATAGAAGCCATGGGGTGGAACTAGAATTGTCTGTATGCAAAAGGTGATTAACTCATACCCAAATACTGTACTGAACAAAACATTATATATATATATATATATATATATACACACACATAAGACACTGTGTGTCTTTGCTCTACTTTTGTATATCTTTTGTACTTTGTATCGAGCACTTTTTCTTGTGGTTGGTTCCGTTTGGGGTTTTTTTCTTTACTGCGGAGTATTGAATGTTTTGTTCTTATTCCGTGGATTTCTTTTTTTCTCCCCATTCATCCGACGCCTCAGTGCACCGGATTGTAACGGAATTAGGTTCTGTTTGTTAATGGTTTTTTTAAAGGTTTATCTTAGTATAAATTTACAACCTAAATATTTACAGAGTCCATTTAGTTATTATTTTGTGTATATATATATATATATATATATATATATATATATATATGTAAAAACACCTTATTTTTAATTTCACAAAAAATGTTTTTTTCTTATTGTGTTTCCCAGCTCTGTTTGGATCATTGATACAGTAGATTTCAGCAACTTTGTGATCAAACAAACACAACATGGAACAGGGCTGAGTTTGAAAAAATCATTGACTATCAATTGGCCACAAAGATTTTGAGTGTCAACACAAAGGACACAGGGGTAGGTTCATATGTTTTGCTGTGTTTACTTTTGTATAAAGCCATTGGGAAAGCATTTAATCCATATATTCTAACTCCGCTGCTACTTAGCAAAGTCCACTGAGAATCTTAGCATGGGTGGCAAGAGAAGGAAAACTAAATTTCAAACTATGGCAAACCACTCCACTACCTTTCTCCATATATTGTTATATGAACAATTCATCACATAGTAAAGAAAAAGGAATCTGTGGAGAACCATGATTGTCTACATCCTGAAAGGGCATAATATTTTATGAAATACTGCCACATAAACTAAACAACAGACTTTGAACAGGACAAAATACCTCATAAAGAAAATTAGAGAATGAACCAAGAAAAAAGTTTAAAGAAAAATAAATATCCAATGAGTGTAAGATGTAGGTGATCTAATAGTTATAAGTCCAGAAAATGGATTTAGCAAAGTGAGTTCACACTTCAGCCAAGACAAGTTAGTTTTCACTTTTGTACTTATGGTCTTGGAAAAAAAATGTATTCATGTCTTATTTTCCCAGCAATAGGTAAATAGCACACTGCATTTTAAAGCATTGGTTGTCAACCAATCAAGAAGATAAACAACTAATTCAGAAACCATGATAGCTTGACAAATTGTTATGGGTCAGTGTAAGGATCATTATACTTTCTTTTTTTTTTTTAATCATATCACCCCAAGCAAGGTGATAATGCCACTGATGTGCAGGGGGCTACGTAGAAGTAAAAAGATTGGAAAAGAGAAAGCCGGAAACCACATCCTAAACTGGGAACAAGGGAATGTCATTCATTTGCTACTAAACACACATACACCCATTGGATCATTGGTATACAGAACTAATTTAAAATTGGAACCATATTCAACTCAGAATCAATTTCACCTCTTCCAAGTTGAAATTAATTCCATGTTAAAACCAGCGGTTTCCGGTTTTCTCTTTTCTAATCTTTTCACTCTTTTCTTTATTTTTTTCAATTGGAGTAGATAGACTAAACTATCGCCCAGTTCACACTCCAACCATGTCTATTGCATGTTAAACGGCCTTTGGGCAAGACCTATATAGACAATGTACTTTAAAGGTTGACGCTGACAATTCAGATAGTAAAAAAAATAAATCCTAGATTACAAAACTAATTTTATGTTCGTTGATTTCTCACTTTAAATGGTTTAGATATTTTCATGAAATTTGCAAGCTTTAGGAGTTGAATAATATAAATGCAAATAATCCAATGTCTAAAAGTGGGGTGCTGCTTCTATAATATGCCATATACCCACCAGAACATGACTCTCCACAATTTCCCATCCTTTGTAGTTTTTAAGAATTTTTGCTTTTTTGTTATTTCATCTAAATTCTGTTCCACTATCCATTTACTCAAGCACCCTAAGTATGTTATGTGTTATTTCCTCTGTCTCTCTTGTCTGTAATGTGTCCTGTGAATATCAGTTTTATTAAGCCCTCTTTCCTCATTATCTGCCATAGAAATTTCAATTGTCATTCCTGATGTTAAGTATAAGTTTCCTTTGAGTTTCCATTTTCCCTAAAACATTGTCGTTGCTCACATATTCAGTCATGTTTCTCAAATATCTGATATTTATTCTTTTAAGTTAACCTATTTCTTTTTATGTTCTCTATCAACTGTAGGCAACAAAAAAAAAGATTTAATTGAATAAGTTAATCAGCAGTGCCAACAGAAATCCAAGTTGGGTTTGATAAACTTTTCTTTACCTGAAACCAAGAGATTATTTTACTTAAAAAAGAAACATGTAAACACGTACAAATTAATTGAAACAACTACTTTAGTTTCCTTTCTTTCACCATACGGTCAGTTTTAGATCCACAAGAGTGACAGGGTGTAATCAATTTCTATTTTTTCCTCAGATTAAGTCATTTGCAGTGGTGTGCAGTAATGTGAATCGATTTTCAAGATGCATGATGAAATTTGGTTTGGTCTTGTAAAATATCACATCATCTGTGATTACATCAGATCTTTATCACACCTAGACACTATTGTCTTGACCATTGATTAGTTATCTTCTGGCCATTATTTGCAATAGAAATTACTCCAAGAAAGCGTACAAAAATTGTAATGCTGCATGAACATACTAGCAAGCCTTACAGAAAGATTGTGGATATTGATGGCGCCAGCCTTTTAAATGTCACTCATGCCATCAAGGTGAAAAAACAAACTAGATCCATCAGCCCAAAACGTAAATAAAAATGCCATCAGAAAAGAAAAACAATGCCAAGAGATTACTTGTACGTGATCAGGGAAAGTATGAAAAATCCTCAGAAGACACTATTCATTTTGTTTCACTTAATTTGCACAAGGGTGTATGTTTGTAAACATGACTCACTTATTAAGAGTTGGGATGAGTCAATGGTGGACACTAATAAATAAGAAAAAAATTATTAAAACACAGGCTAGCGAATATAGATATTCAGGCTAATCAAGCTGAAAACACAGGCTCTCATTAGATCACCAAAGTTAATAAGTATCAGTATTTAGATAGAGGACCACTTGGAAAACTTGAGGTACTGTACAAAACCTCCTATGTTTCAGCTTTAAATAAACCACAAAGTGTTGATTAGACTTAAAAAAACAATCAACAACAATATATCTTGTATATATATTTCAATTTTTTCTTTCAATGATGCCCACCTTGTATATGGCACAACAGTCACTCAAAGTAGAGGGTTACAGAGTTAGAGGCAAAAGGCACTGTTTATAGGAGCATGTGGGGAAGATAACTCTAGACTTCAACAGCAGCTTTAGAATGGTATTAAACTACATCCAGTCACAAGCCTTCTAATGGTAAGGTTTTGAGGAGTGTGAAATCACCTCTTAATTGTTGTTGTTCTCAGGTCACACCTGTTAGGGTCCCAGCTATAGGTAAATAGTTAATCCCACCAAACTGGTGTCACTATTAAAGTATAAAATAGATTTTTATAGTAAAAATACCAGCAATATATAAAAAAAAATGTTACTAGCAATAAATTTTTAGGAAAAAATATTACCAGCAATACATCTGATTCTTGACAAAAACCCTGTTTACAAAAATATGTCAATGAAACCTGATCTATTAACTGATTTCTTACAAATAATACACATTCTATTAACAAAAGAAATCCTAAAAATCTTATTAGCATTAAATAGGCCAATGAGATTAATATGCCGTGAAACAAAATAAATTAAACTCAACCTAGACTTGAACAGGTTAAGATAAAAAAAAACACTTTCTTGGGAGTCAATTTCACAAAATAATAATTCATGGGAAGAAACTGTTTGAGAGGGCAGTTCACTACAATATACAAGGCATGATGGGTTTTGGCTATGAGGGTTAGAACTGGTGAAACCAAAGAATGCAGTCAATGTCTAAACACCATCCATGGTGCTGTGAAAGACCTATGGTTAATGCTGTTTAACCTTTTAATGCATGCTGATGCTTGTAAAATATGATATTCATTAGAGGTTTACAAAGAATCTGATATTAATTATAGAATATATAATTATAAAGAATTTAACAATATTCTGCTAACCTCTAAATACAAAGATATATCCAAAGTGCTATAAATTATATTTTCATTTTTTATCTTGTTAAGTGAATTACATTTAATGGTCACGGTAAAAAAAAGAGAACAAAATTGCTTAAACTAAAATACAAAATAGTTAATTTTTTTTTTTTTTTTTAAATCATATCACCACAAGCAAGCGGGTAATGCCACTGATGCGCAGGGGGCTACTTAAGAGTAAAAAGATTGGAAAAGAGAAAGCCGGAAACCACATTCTAAACAGGGAACAAGGGATGAGCCTCTTCACCTGTTCAATAGACGTGGGTGGAGTGTGAACTGGGCGATAGTTTAGTCTATCTACTCCAATTTAAAAAAAAAAAAAAAAGTGAAAAGATTGGAAAAGAGAAAGCCAGAAACCACATCCTAAACAGGGAACAAGGGATGGGCCTCTTCACCTGTTCAATAGACGTGGGTGGAGTGTGAACCGGGAAAATACTTAAGTACTATCTGGTGACTGTTTATATATTGAGTGACAACCTCTCTGGCTTCATCACAACTTTTACTTCCAGTTCAAAATCTGAATGCCAATAGTACTACAATATTTAAAAGAGATAAAAGGGAAGTGTTTTTTTATTTTTTTATTTTTTTTTTCCCTGATGCAATATATCTTTGCTAAAAATCTCAGTCGGCAAGTGAACGAGGAAAAGTAAATTCTGTGTGACTCTTTTTCAGGATATCACCATTGCCCGCAGCATGTGGTATCCTACACTACTTTGAAGTTGTATTAGATATGAGTGCTTTAACAACAACTTTAATGCTAGCCCTCAGCATTTTACTGGCAATGTCGATGCCAGTTGTTATTACTGCTGTAGTCAGTGTCCCCCATCACATGCCATCATAGAGTGTGCAAGGAACCTTTGTGAAGTTGGAGATGACAGTGTAAGTCATGCAGCTAACATTATTCCCCCTTGGGGCCTTTTTTGCCATGTATGTCTTCAATTCTCACTTTTGGTATCTTTATTTTTGGAAGTCCCTCGTTCTGATCCACAGGCCGCCTGGGTCGTCTTCCAGGTTCTGTTTTTGCATTAACACTGAGGCAATCATCTCCAGGCAAATCAAGTTCCTGCTTCAGAAGGTTTCCAAATTCACAAGACTTCTCATGTGGCTTTTGGAACTGTGACTCAGGCAGGAAGAGGTCATGCCATATTCAATAGATAGCTTCCTGGTGAAAAGAGCTACACACACACACACACACACACACACACACATAAAGTATATATAAGAAAATGAAAATAAGTTTCTTATAAATAACAATAGCTAAAAAAAACAGATCATATGAGTAACATTTAATTGATAACTAAATTTTATGCCATCTGTTTTTTGTGCAACTTAGTTTGTAGATTAATAAAATTATCTGAATACATTGTTAATTTTTATTTAAAATTATTTTCAAGCCTTTTTTTTCATTATTAGAAATTTCAAATCACTCTTTCTGATGTTAAATATAATTGTTCTTTTGCTTCCATTTTTTCTAAAGCTTTGCCATTGCTTAAATGTTCCTTCCATAGTATTCTCAGTATCCTACTGTGGAACAACATTTCTGTCGCATCAAGTCTCTTCTTCATTTGTGTGAGATTTTCCAGCATTCACTGTCATATAGAAGAACTAATATTGCATAACAATTCAGTAATCTTTTCTTTGTTTCTAATGAAATTTTCCTGTTTCAAAAATACTTTTGGAAGACATCATTTACTATCATAATGCATCTCATGTTCTGTCCTCTGTTAAAACACTTCCCAGATATTCAAATTGTTAAAACTTATTAAAAAAATAAAATAGGTACTTTTGTCACATACTTCTAAAATCTTAGAAAATATTCAGTAGTGAGAAGATATAAATAATTCTAAATTCTAAGATGTCTTCACTGATTTACCAATGGTGTAGATAATAATTTATACTATATCTTGAAAATAATTTTTTAAAAAAGCAGCTTTACCATTTCTATTGAGTGATGTATTTTGTTTTGATCTATCTGGTTCTTTTCCCCTTTACTTCACCAATTTAAATTCTGGAAGAGAGTTAATTCAGACTGGAGGAAAAAAAATAAACTGATGTGTTGACAGTCATGTTGTCATCTTGGTTGTTATTGTCACAGCATTTCAGCTGTTTTACCCTCCAGTCTTTTTTTCAGTTGTTTGTTGTAGTTGATAACCTTCTTGGAATTTTGAACAAAAATCTTTTTTCAATCCATGACATCCTATGTATTAGTTTATTCTATCCAGTTAATTTGTTCTTGTGATATTACTTGTCTCTTCCAGCAAACCAGATTATATATCTTTTCCTTATTTTATTTTATTTTTTGCACTACCAGTAACAATACCTGCATTCACATATTGGTTTCTATCACAAAAAATCCACCAAGTTTTCATCTCAATAATTCAAAAGAAAAAACAAAACTCTATCGACTTCAAATTCTTTTTACAATAACTTTTAATACTCAATCATCACAGTTCATGATAATATAATTCTTAATCCATATTTTTAGATCCAAGCAGAAGTATAAGAAATGTCAGTATAAAGCTATCTTTTATAAAAAAGAAATGAAAAGCCCACAATTTTATTTACCTTTTTAAGTTCCAAAACTATTTTGAAGGTATTTCAAAAAAGTCCAATTTCCATTCTTTAGGGAAAAAAATTATCCATAGGCAAATTTTAAATTTAAAGGACATGTAAGAGAAAGACCATTCAGTAAAGTTTATTCATCAAAAAGAGGTTAATTTAAATATGTCATATTGAAGACTTTGACACACACAAGACCAACTTAAGGCAAAAGGTGTAGAGAAAAGCCGTGCATAACAAGCCGGTATAAATGGATGGCAGAACAGGGTTTACAAGAGATAACAAAAAAAAAAAAAAGAAGACCTACAAAGGCCCAGAAATTGTTAAGTGCCATGATTTTCCACATCCAGAAAGAACATAGCTGCAGCAATCTTGCAAACAGATATTCATATTCATTTGGTTGAATTCATCATACCAAATGAACAAGATGTTTGCATGGTTTTAAAACAAAACAAGATTCAAAACTGGAATCAATCATTGTTATGCAAGAGATGAAATTAGAAAATTCTAATCTGTCTTTCTCTGTCTTTCCCGCACAAGACAAAAGCAGTAAAAAAAACAAAAATGAATGACTAGATACATTAAATATTTTACACTTTCTATTACTTACAACCTGACTTTTTACTAACCTCAAGAACAAGTGAGATTTAATATAAAGAAAAATATTCAGCTGAAGAATGATCAGATGTATTTTTAATGTAACTTTCTAACATGAAGAACAGAAGTGACATAGTCTACCTATGAACTTTCCATAGTTCATATCCTAATTTCTTTATGTGCTGTGTACCCTCAGATTATAAGCGATCATGACTTTCCACAGCTTTCTGTCTTTTGTCCTTATTTTCCTAAGCCTGTTCTACCCTTAAGCTCACTAAGTATGTTTTGTGTTGTTTTCTCTATCCCTCTATCTGTCTCATGAATATCATATTTTCTAGGCCCTCCTTCCTCATTATATGCCCTAGAAATTTCAATTGTTTCTTCCTGATGCTAGGTATTTGTTTCTTTTTTGCTTCTGTTTTCTCCAAAACTTTGTCACTGATCACATGTTTGGTCCATGATATCCACAGCATCCTTCTGCAGAACCATATTTTTGTTATGTTAACTTTTCTTTTCATCTTTGAGGACCTTTATCACACAATTCTGATCTTCCTCAGGTGCCCGTCACAACTGATAACTCTTAAGAAATTTTCAACATAACCTTATTTTAGTCATAATGGTATGCTATGCTCATTCTTTTATTAGTTCTCTTACAAAATTTTAAAATTCCTAACCATTTTACCCCCCACCCTCTCAGTCTGTCTCCCCATAAAGCCAGTATTCTACTCTGCAGTATTTAATACAGAGATTCTAAATATTTTGAACACAATTTTATGGCTTCAACTAAATATATATTAAGTGCAATTCAACAACAGATAAAATTTATTATTGGTCATTTTGCTAAAATTGTATTGTTGATAATTTTTACTAGAAAAATGTATTTTTATACTTTCATGGTATTTTGCTTGGTGGTGCACTATTTATCCATAGCTGGGACTCTAGCAAGTGCTTCCATCTTGGTTCAGGGTAAACTTAAGAACATCATTTAAGAGGTGTTTACATGCTTCCTCAAAAACCTCAATCTTCTGATCAGAGACCTTGCTGCTGGATGAAGTTAATCATCATATTCAGGATTATTTTGAACTAATGATATCTTAGGAACCAGATTATCAGGACAAACATTTTTCTACTATGAAAGAATCACCAAAAGCCTGTTGTTTTTGGTTTGTTTGATTTTTTTTTTGGGGGGGGGGGGCAAAAAAGACTGATATGCCTTAGTCATGTGAAAATCAAGCTTGTACAGAAATTTAACTATATAGTAACAGAGAACAGAAAATTTGACAGTGAAATCTGAAGGGTGAAAGGTGACTTTCAGAAGATAAGCAAAGTATGAAGAAACAAAAATGTAATTAGAAACTAAGTATAGAGTGTTGAACCATTAGACAATATTGGTCCTCTAATGTGGCAGTGAATGCTGAAAAATCTCACAGATTAAGAGATTTGAAGCAAAAGATATGGTTCAGCTAAAACATTCTAAGAATATTATGAGCAGAATACCAAATATTTGAACAATGTAGAAGTTTTATGGAGAATAAGAATGGCAAGGAAACTGATATTTACAGTTAGAAATAGTTAAAACTTCCAAGATGCATAAGAAGGAAAGAGGGCTCTGAGAATTTAAAACTTACAAGGTATGCTGAAAGCCGAATTAGACCAGATGTAGAACAAGTGTGGAACATTGAATGCAATATCTGTACTCAAAATGAGATCAAAAGGTGCATTACAAATGCAAAAGGATGTAAAACTATGTTTTATAGATTATGCAAAAACATTTGATAGAGTATGTCACAAAGAACTGCTGGAACTGATATTTGGAAAGGCACTTGACATATTTGGAAAGAATATGAGAACAATTCAGAACCTAAACTGTCAGCAAACAACCTGCATATGGATAGAAAATTATTTCAGTAAATATACAAAAATAGAAAGGTGTATAAGACAAGGATGTGTCTTCTCACCAGATGTATTCGAGTTTTACTGTGAGGTGATTATGAGAGTAATGGTGGCCACAATCTTAACAACATTAGATATGCAGATGACACAGTGTTGATAAAAGACAAAGAAAGGAAAATACAGAAGTTAGTAAAGAAAAGCAAGTAGAAAGGACTGAACAGCAATTGTCAACAGATAGAGTGTATGATTTCCAGAAAAAGAAGAGACCAACTGCTTTAACAGAAGATAGAAAATGTAGCAGCAAAATCTGAAGATACATTGGCATAGCAAAAGAGGCCTTCCAAAAGCTCAACAAAGTATTAAGAAACTGGAAAATCTTGTTGGAAACAAAGAGCATATTGGACCATGTAATAGATGAAGATACTTGAAGCAACAGAAATGTGATTCTACAGAAGGATGCTGAGAATACCATAAACTGAACTTATTGAGCAATAACAAAGTTTTAGAGGAAATGGAAACAAAAAGAACACTTACTGTTAATAACAGAAAGTGAGAGTTGAAATTTATAGAGCATATAATAAAGAAAAAGGGATTGGAAATTTTGATACTCACAGGATATATTTAAGTCTAGAGGAACAGAAGAAAGCAAACTACTTACATTTTAAATTTGTGTAAATATTTAGCAAAAGAAGGATTAGGAGAAATAGTTAAAAGCAAAATTTACTCAGAGCTACAAAGAAAATTGTAGAGATCCATGATTACCAAAGTCCAGATAGAACACAGCCCATATAAGAAGACTCCAATAGTTTGAGAGAATGGATGGCAGAAAAGTACAAAAGGAATGGTAAAACATCATAAGTTATTTGGTTCAGCAAAAAAGGAAATTATGGCGAGCCCTATCCTTCTATACTAATTGTAATGTTTTAACTTTTAGAAGGTAAGTTACAATACATTGATTGTGTGAAGAGATATTACAAATATTTATTATTCAACAATGTTATACTTATCTATGGTCTCCAAGAAAAATTATGCAAAAACATTAACTTCAGAGACATATTTAGACAATAGAAAAGTGATATTTATACAACCTTTGTCATAATAAAAATTAATATCCCATTTTTGAATAGGCTTGATCCTAGTGTGGATGTGCAAGTGGTGTAATTAATAGTAGCTCAGAATTAAAAATTGAAGAGCTGAGTTCAAATTCCAGTCCAGTTCACTGCATTCACTTATGCACAAGTACCTTTGGAAAAAGTAGAAATTTATCTCTTTTCTCAAGCTAAGAGTTAAATAGTAGAATATAATATTGTATCAGTAAAAATCAGTGTTGTTCTAAAAAAAATTGATAATTCAATATTATCTTGCAAAAAAATATATTCCTCTCATCTGAAATGTTTTAGCTTTAAATAAGTTATAAAAAAAATAATCATTATGAATGAATGAAAATTTGCGATTTAAAAAGTGCAAGTTGATCACTGAAACAGTCACTTTTGAGTATGTTTTTATCTACAATTATGTTTCAATGGGTTTTTGTATTTTTTTATATTTCTGAGATGAAGTAGTATTTACAATATTTACATTATTCAGACTATTGTCATTATCTTTGTTGCCATTTGTATGATGTTTTGGCTGTTGTACACTCTGGCCTTCTTCAGGTGCTAAGAATTTCAAATGATTGTAATAAAGGGTTCGGTTCAAAATTCCTAGCATTTAAAGAAGGTTGGAGTGAACAATGGCTGAAATGTTGTACAAATGACAACAAAGATAAAAACAATAGTCTGAACAATGTAAATATGATTTTTGTATGTTATTTCCTAAAAAATCTGAAAAAATTGAAATGAGTGTCTATTATGGTCAGGAATTAATGTAAGAATTACTGAGAATTTGGATATTATATTGTATAATACTTCACAGCTTTTAATTTGTCTCTTTTGCCTGTCGCTTCCCAAAAAAACTCTGAAGAGCTCGAAAGGATAGTTTAAATTTAGCACATGACACTGGTGGATGCACAATATGCATTAAGACAGCATGTGGATTGATATGTCATTAATAAATAATACCTACTATTAGGATGTCAGTTATGGTGCAGTGGATATCAACTCAAAACAACGAATTGAGGAGCTGAGTTCGAATTCCGGTTGAATCCCTTGCATTCACTTATGCACAAATACCCTTGGGAAAGGTATTAATCCATCTCTTCCCTCCTGTTATGAGTTAAATAATAGGACAGATTTGGTTCTATAGCCTTGACTGACAACCAGTCTACTGCAGAAAGTGATGGCAACCTAGTGCGGGATAATCTTCTGCCCAGTCAGTCATGTCTCTTTCGAGACATGATCACCCAAAGCATGTATCATGTATGGCACTTAACTGACTGACCTTCTATGTGTCCATGCATAAGTAGAGATACAGCTGAGAGTGAGCGGAACATCAACAGAGAAAAGGCACAGTTAAAAGTATGGAGTATATGAGTAAAGAGTGTACTAGAAAAAATGTCTTTCAAGTCATTTATAAAAAAAGTTTCTTTAAAAAAAAATCATTATTTTTTAATCTTTTTCTTCTGTTTCATTTGTGCTGTGGCAGACCTACCCATTAACATAGTAATGGACTAACTCAACATGAAAAAATACCATGTGACTAGTAGTCACTGGGGAGCACCAGTCTGGTACGAGTCAGACACTCGTAAAGTGACTTACCGAACAGAGACTTTTGATATCCAACATCGCTTGCTCGTCAGCTATACGAACAAGCTGGCATATTGTACCTTTATTGTTATTTTGTTAATACAATTGTTTACACTAATCCAGTGTTCCTGTTTTTATTTGTGACCTCTTAAACAGGGTTACAACAGTTATATATAAACTGAATTGTGTATGTGTGCATAGTAAGCAGTTAAAGATGAAATTTTAAAAAAACATTCAATTCAGTTATATCCTGTTCTTTATGTAAGTCTGTTTGGGACTTCATAACAATTCTTTTTGTGTGAATCGGACTCACTTCCACATCTGAGAAACTTACAACAGGACAGTAGAGACAAGATGATCAAACAAAAATCAATAATTGAATGTTGTCAAAAGAAAACATTTCAACTGCCATCTGAACCATTGTTACTTGTAAAGATGTCAAAGTTTGAAAGAAAAAGTAAAAAAAAGAGCTAATATTTTGTAGCACTAGAATTGGGAACTCCACATAGAAGAGGAAGATATTTTATCTACAACTCAAGTGTTTCTGCTTTTGTGGCAAGTAGATAAAGTCTTTGATATCAGGTCTTCTAAGTGACATCCACTTCCCTGAAAGAAAACAAATTAATATAATAAATAATTAAAAGAAAGCTTTCGGGCTCAAGTGACAATTAAGCCGGACATTGTCTTTATTAACAGTCACACATAGGATCAAGGAGGTCAGTTATGGTCTGTCCTTGGTGAGGGTAAGACTGTTTCTTGGGTAGTTTTGATGCTGCTTGTTTGTGTTGCCAGCCACACACCAGAATGTTAAGTTAGACAGAAAGTCTCTTTTTTTTTTTTTTTTTTATAAGCGTTTCACCCCGAGCAAGGCATGTCACTGCCACTACTGTGCAGGGGGCTACGTAGAGTGGAGAAAGGCTGATTAAATATAGGAAATGACAGAGGGTGGGTGATAGGCGGGTAAGGATACCGAGAATGAGGGTTGGGTAGATGAGAGTGTTGTGGGAATAGTTGGGAGTTAGTGTGATAGGAGGTGTCTATTGACCCTACATTTAAACACCTGGAGATTGTAACTGTCGGGAAAGCAGACTTGTGGAAGGGAGTTCCACAGGCGGGAAGCGCGTGAAAAGAAGCTGTTGGAGTAGAATTTACGGTTACATCTTATTTGTTTAACTGTAAAACGGTGGGACCTAGTTGCTAATCTAGTTTCTCGTATAAATTCGTGCTTAGGCGGCACCAGTGATCTAAGCTCATCAGAGCAGAAGCCATGAAAGTACTTGTAGAAGAGGCACAGGGAAGCCACATCACGCCGGTGTGAGAGCGGCTGCAGCCGGTCTGCCAAGTCAGTATCAACCACGTTACAGATCCTCCTTTGTATTTTGTCAAGAAGCCCAAGGAGAGCAGCAGGGGCACCCAACCAGATATGGCAGCAATATTCAATACACGGGCGGATGGTAGATTTGAATATGTGCAGAATAGATTCAGGTGGGAAAAATTTCCGGGCCCTGCACAGGGAGCCCACTTTCATAGCAGCAGATTTGGCAATGGATTCAATATAGTCATTCCATTTGAGGTCCGCCGAGAGTGTAAGGCCAAGGAGGCATAGTATTTTACTCTCTGGGAGGCTAGCCTGTCCCATGCTAATGGGAGGTAGATGTGATTGTCTATGGTGATTAGTTGATAACAGCTTTGTTTTGGAGGCATTGAAATTTACCAACCATTTCCTACCCCAGGTCACTACGGATTGGAGGTCCCTTTCAAGTACGGCAGCAAGGTTCACTTTGTCGTCCAGACCTGGTTTCTGATCGATGCGGGAGTAGATTGTTGTGTCGTCGGCATACATGCCAACTTGGGATCTAATGGTGTCGGGGAGATCATTAATGTAGATCAGAAAGAGCATGGGACCTAGGATAGAACCTTGAGGGACGCCCGCGTTCGTCTGGTAGTTTTGGGAGGCATGCCCATTTAATACCACCTTCAATGTGCGGTGAGAGAGGAAAGACTGGATGAGGTCAAACAGACGTCCAGTTATCCCATAGCTCCGCAGTTTGCACAAGAGGCCAGCATGCCAGACCCTGTCGAATGCTTTGGAGATATCCAAGGCAACGGTTCGGACTTCACCATTCTTGTCAAGTGCCTGGTATATGTACTCGGTAATGGTCATTAGCATATCAGCAGTAGACCTGGTGAAGCGAAACCCATACTGTTTGTCAGAGAGAAGCCCGTTGGCCATAAGATGCTGAATCACTTCGGCGTTGATAATGGCTTCGAAAACTTTGCCAAAGATTGGAAGGAGACTAATAGGACGGTAATTGGCGGGGTCTGAGGGTTTGCCAGAATTCTTAAATATAGGTACTACGCAGGAGGACTTCCAACAGGCAGGAAAGCAGGAAGCAGATAGGCAGAGGTTATAGAGTTTAGAGAGGACAGAGGAGAGTTCTATGAGGAAAGAATTGAGCTGTTAAGTCTGACATTGTAAAAGTTGTTCCAAATTTCACTTATCCACCATGCAGCATGAGTGAGCAAGTAAAGCCCTTAATAAACATCTAAATATATTGGAAACAGGGTTTGAGCTCTCATTTCTTGATACACTGTTTATTTTCAACTTTCATTTCCTTGTAAATGTACAGCAAGCATTTGTCAGTTTTTGGTACACACCAATATTTCTTTTAACTCCTCAAGGAATATTTTATTAAAAATAATGTAAACCTTATTGTTTTTTTCCTGATGTTATATACTTCATTTTATTCAAACATTTTTTTCTTTAAATCTTTAAAATAATTTTAACGCTGTTATTCATATTTTGCAAACAATGTTAATTTTGTCTAAGATGATTTTTTCTATTACTGTTGTTTTAAATCTCTCAATCAAAATTCTAATTCTGATATATAAGTATGTGTGCATATGTGTGAAGAGACTGGCTGTTTTGTTCTAAGAATGGATACAAGAAAAATGATGAGAGTCCAATAAGTTTGTGTGTGTGTGTGTGTTTATATATATATATATATATATATATATATATATGCATATATGTATGTATGTATGTATGTATGTATGTATGTATATTCAGACAAAAATATAACTCATGCTTATATGAATAGAAATATGCTCTCTAGGACTTAACTATTTTATAAAAATAAAAAATTGTTTTAACAAATTTTGATAATTTTCTAAATCAGATGCCCATTTTAAAATACCATCATGACCAACTCAATGGGTTGTGTTTTTATTTATTTAGAAAAAAACAAACTAATTATTGCTTGGCTGGGTGCCCTGTAAACATGGTATAAGCCAAAAGGAAAAAATCCTGCTTGTCATGAAAGTAGCAGGTACTCG
This sequence comes from Ascarosepion bandense, assembly GCA_037127315.1. Taxonomy (NCBI): domain Eukaryota; kingdom Metazoa; phylum Mollusca; class Cephalopoda; order Sepiida; family Sepiidae; genus Ascarosepion; species Ascarosepion bandense. The sequence continues at coordinate 3,021,902 of JBBBDQ010001734.1, forward strand.
AGAATAGTTCTGTTGGAGTTGTCAAGCAAGCAGTTAAAAAGATAAAGGAAGAAGGGGGTTGTGGTCTAGCTTCACCTGATAATACAAAAGAATTTCCTTTTCTTTCTTTCTTTTTTGGCCTCAAAGAATGTTACAATGAATGTTGAAGGGGAGAGTGATATCTTAGCTCAATTGAGAAAACAAAAAAATCTTTATCATTATGATTTATTGAAGATTAAATTTAAGACAACAAAGCCACAACATACAATGAGGCAAGTAATCAGATTGGAAGGAAGACCGTCAAGAAAATGGAAAATTAAAACTCCTAAAGCAAATATGAGCTAAAATTTTTCAGAAACAAAAATATGATGAGAAAATACCCAAGTCCAATCAGGAATACAACGACAGTATGACAATCCAACTGAACCACTCAGTATTGGGCTACATTAAGAATTAAAAAAAAAACAAAAAAAACTTGTCATAGCCATCAGCTGTATGAGGAATGGTTCACAAGGTGGGGAGCAGCAAGAATAAGCAGCCAATTGAAAGAGTTTGGTATTAATATGAAAGAATGCAAGAATTCTTGAAGCCTTATTATTTCCCCATTTTAGATAATTGATATTGTTAAATTGGCAATTTTATATAACAGATTTATGACTCAAGATGTGAATTCCATAAATAAAATTGAGGCCAATGGATAACATCTATAAAAATATAGCCTACACAATATATGCAAAAAAAAAAAGTTTGAAAAATAATGTTTTTAATAAAATAATTTTAAAATAGTATGACAATAGAGTTCTTGTTAACCAAATTGTATGGTTCAATTCTACTGACTGGCAGCTGAAATTTGTTTAACTAATGATTGAGAGAAATACAATACTATTTCTGAAGCAAGATAAACTTAGAAATAATACTTACCTGGCAGTAAATAAGGAAAAAAAATCAATCTTGCCAGTTATGTTGATCAGGGATCTGCTATGAGGACAGGTCATAATTGCAAACAGAAAAACAAGAAATGAGCAGGGACATCCAGTTTTAAAATGTTATTTTTCAATCTTGCTCTCATGATAATACATTTCTTATTGCTTTCTCTGATTGAGTAAAAACAATGAACACTATTTTTTTATTATTATCAACATCAAGTTTTGCATGAATAAAGCAGAAGATTGAAAACTTCTCAGCTAGGTTCTAACAACCTTTACCTGCTCATCAAAGAGACATGCAGTCCCACATTATCCTAATAAACTTATTACACATCACTGATTCCAGAAAATAATTGCAACTTTCTGTTGGTCTAAATTTGGAAATTTTACTTGAATTGTTTGGTTCTTCAGAAAGAAACAAAATTAGTATTTTCCAGTTTCACCATATATACAGCATCACCTTTGTTAATCTAAGTTCAAAAAGCAAATAGATTCATAGCTGTTTATTGGAACAACTATGTTGCAACAAGATGTGATACAAAGTTGAGGTTTAAAGTGGGTTAAATGATCATAAAATTGTCCAAACCCTTCAGCACTTCCTCTTTTGGGGATACTTCAGGGCTGGTCAATAAACCCAGCCCCCTTCTGAGAGAAAGGTACTTGTTGGAAAGAAGGCCCCCTGGGGTTTGGGTCTAAATTGAAACAATATAAATCCCAGCCAAATAGATATTTGCCAGTGTTTCCACTATGCAACATCTGTGACACAAGGTCAGTTTATTTATAGGCAGTACTGTTGAAAAATTCCCAAACACCCTTGACACTTTCCCTTTTAAGGATACCTCAAAAAACAGGCAACAAAACCATCCCCCTCCCAAGGGAAAAGTAAGGCCTGGGGGCTTAAAATATAAATCGCAGTGAAAGGCAAACATACTCATATATTCCCAGTAGAAAAACCATGAGTTTATATAGAACTCAATGGGTAGAATTCATTTCAACTGCAGGTGGAAAAGAGTAACTTATTAAAGCACAAATTTACATTAACTGAAGGCTATCAGTTCAGTACTTGTGTTAGGTAGTAAATATAGTTATTTAATTTAGAGTTATTTAACAGCTTAAAAATCTTCTCAGGATCAAAAGTGGCCTTTTTTGTATGGGAAGTGGTTGTTCATTTCATTGACTTCCATGACCTCTTGCACACTAAATTATTATAAAGTATCCAGTTGTGATGCAGTGGATATCGACTCGGAACGAGAAATCAGGGAGCCGAGTTCAAATTCCAATTGAATTCCTTGCATTCACTTATGCGCAAATACCCTTGGGAAAGGTATTAATCCATCTCTTCCCTCCAGTTATGGGTTAAATAATAGGACAGATTGGGTTCTGTAGCCTTGGTCGGCAACCAGTCTACCACAGAAAGCAATGGCAACCTACTGCGGGATAATCTTCTGCCCAGTCAGTCATGTCTCTTTCGAGACATGATCGCCCAAGTATCACGTATGGCACTTAACTGACTGATCCAGTTTTAGCATTGCCTACCATAATTCATTTAAAAAGACAGAACATTCATTCTGTTAAAATAGGTCAAGAAACTCACCTCACAGTCTTCTTTCCAACAAGCAATATGGATTTTGTTTCTCTAAGTCAACTGCTGATATATTAATGGTTATTGCTGAAAGAGTCTATGAAGCTTTAGATAAGAATGGTGATGCTTGGGATGTTGCTTTGAGACCTCAAAGATGTTTGACAGGATTTGGCATACTGGTCTTTTTCACAAGTTGAAAAGTTACAGTATTTCTGGACAATTTGGTTTGATCCAATCTTTCTTATCAAATCATGAAATGAAAGTTGTCTTTAATAAACACTCTTCTAGATCTTTTTACATTAATACAGGTATCCCCCAAGAACTACCTTTGAACCTAATTTGTTCCTGATTTTCATCGATGACCGTCAGGATTTCATCAGTTCTCAAGTTGGTATCTATGCTAATGGCACAACTATTTACTCCTGTCTTAATGCTAAGTTTGATTTGTTCAATAAGGTGAAATTGGCAGCTGACCTAAAAAAATTACCTACAATCTGTTCTTAACTGGGGTAAGAAATCCTGCAAAATTAAACTCCTTACTTTTGATCAATTCTTTTGGCTTCCATCAGCAGGGCTGATGCTAACCTCCAGAAGGTTGACTTATTACACCTTCTTGAACTGACATATTCTGCTGACATGAAGAGGAAAGATAATATCAAGTCATTTGCTAGGTTTGTTCCTACAAAACTTGGTTTAGAGTGTTATGCTAGAGTCTATCTTACACATTCTTCCATGTACAGAATATTGCTGTCATATCTGGTCTGGTGCTTCCACTATGTATTTAGAGATTGTTAAAAAAATACAAAAAAGACTCTGCATTGTCACCTTAGCTTCATTGACTTTCCCACTGACATAATGTAGCTTCCCATGTCTTTTCTATAAATATTTTTATGGTAATTGTTTCGATGGTACCTTCAGTTTACGACTTTAAGTGCAATACAGAAACAGAACATATTGAAGGCAGGAGGAACAAAGAAAATAAACCCCTAGCTATCAAACATGTGAAAATAAATGCCAGAACAGGGTATAGGAGAGATGAAAAAAGGACAAAATTTAATAAGGGCAACAAAGGACAAGAAATTGTGGTGAACCATGATCACAAACATCCTGAATGGACACAGCACATAGAAGATTAAGTGATGTTTATATTCTTTTAAGAGGAACAGACAAATCACTTCATAAGATGTGCGATAAAATCAGTCCATTCTCTTATATAAATGTGCAAGTGGATATATGAGAGTTTATGTTTGTCAATATGTGTAGGCATGCATATATATTCTTAGCAGCAGGGATCGAAACTGAACAGGTACGGATTTAACTACTGGTTGAAATTTTGTACTAAGCTAGAATTCATTTGATGGCAAATGGAATGTTCACATCTGCCCAGAGTTTCATCTTACCAAGGAAAATGATGAAAGAAAGCAAAAGTTGTGATGTTGTTGAGAGCAACAAAATAAGAGGAAAGTGTGAAAACCCATGTCGCCAACATTCTGAAGAGACATGGCAGATATAAAAAAAGAATTTGACTTACAGCGAGGTCTCATCATTTTACAGTTGAAATGGTTTTCATGTAACTCTAACAACAGTTTCTTTTGCATTTCCCATGAGTGGAACTACTTTTTGGCTTCTTCCTTTACAATCAAATTTGATGTTTCAAAATTTAAATGCAATGTCACTCATTATCTTCTGTTTTCATAATTCCTGTTCTCTCCTTAATGCTTTTCTTCTTGTCATATTCTTTCACGTTCAGTAACCACTTGCATCTTCATGGCTTTATTCCTTTGCTTAGAGTGAAATTGTTGTAACTTCATTGGTTATTGTGACCTAAAAGATTACTGATATGTTGTGGTATCACATGGTTGTATTGTCTTGGGTCTTGGTATATTACTTCAGTTACTTGTGAATTTGTAGTAATAGTTTTATTATGAGGTGATATTCTGTTATCTTGCTATTGGAATGATAGTTATTCATGTATCTCGCAAATAGTACTGTATTAAGCGGTTTCTCCTGATAATATGCAGTACCCTCTGTTGGGAGTCCTCCCAAGTAATCTACTGAAGGACTAAATAGTAATATCACATTGTGAACACCGAACTCGACTACCCAGTTTTAACTAGTATGACTGCTGCTGCTACTCATAATCTGGTTGATTCACTCGGTTGATCCACCCAACCTTTTGTCTTGTGCTTATTAAATGTTATTATTGTGGTCATGTGATTCCTAGTGAAATAATCCATTCTTATAGTTTTACTAGCAGTATAGCCCGGCGTTGCTTGGGTGTAATGAAAGCTTTAAAACTAATCCATGGTCCTGGAGCTCAAACTCAGCATAAAGAATATTTGTGTGAAGTTTGGTGAGAATCAGATAAAAATTGTGGATTTGTATAAAGGACATACAGACAGATAAACAGACACACACATACAAACATTTTGCCTTTTATATATATATATTATCGATTTTCTGCACTATTGTAAGAACTGCAACCTTTAAACTTCTGAATATCGTTTCTTATGTCTTTGTCTATGAGTGTATCAAATTTGATTAAAATCGGACCACTCCTTCTATTACCTGATTTTTTCAGTTATCGATTTTCAATATTTATCGGGGATACCTCGACACAAAACCTAGCTAAGAACACTTGCAGATGCTTATAGTACAACTGTGTAAATATTCAAGAAAATCGGTTCAGCCTTTTCAGAGTCTATAGGTAACGGATACACACACACAGAGACACACACACAGAGACAAAGTTCCATTTATAAATAAGTTTAGATTTATTATCTGGCAATCAGTGTTCAACTGCATGTGTCGGCACTTCTTTCTACATGACAGAAATGATTCAAGAAAAAAGGTAGAAATCATACATCAAAATGACAAACTGACAAATTGTTACAAATGATTTTCATAGTTTGGAGTAGGTAGGCTTTCTCACATATATTATCTTTTAATTAGTCTCAAGTTTTGTTTTGTTTGTTGTCTACTGTGCTAATGAGAGAGTGGGAATCACAAAACTTTGCCACCCAATTTTGACATATTTGACAATTTGTTTTTTTTTATTTTCGTGATTTCACCACAGGCCCAGAGATAATACCACAAGAAAACCAGAAGTTGTTCATGAGGAGATAGAACAATAAAAGAACAGCAATTAGGAAGATAGATGACACTTGACATTGCCTTTAAATTTTTGTAGGGGGCAGTTAAGCAAGAAATCAGAAAAATACTGATCAGTTAAATTATAGAAATTCTCCCATCCTGATATGACATTAGGATTTTATTATTTTTTCATAATATATTTAAAACTACATTTTTTCAACTTACTTCTACTTTTTTTTATCCAAGTGTCAAGAACTTTCCAGCTTTTTAAGTAGTGTAAAATTAGAATAAAGAAATAACTTTTGACAACTCACAATCCAAATATAGGAATTTTATTCCATGTAAGCCTTATATCTATTATTATTCAACTTTATACTACTTTTAATGGTTGGAGATTATTTGGCCAAGAATATTTGAGATAAAAAACAATTAAAGAATGAAAGAAACTAGTTAAAGATTCTTAAAATAATCTCAAAATTCAAATGTTTACACTTTTTTTTAAATTGTTGATAATAGATGTAAAATATCAATAAAGGGGTGCTAAAATCAACAAATCAGTTGAAACTTTAACAGATTTACTCATATGCTGCATCTTAATGTCATTAAGTGTTATAACAGAAGACGGAAAGTGCGACACAGAGATCCAAAGGCGAATTGATATGGTGAAGGAAGTATTGCAGAAGTTGAGTAAAGTATTAAGAAACAGAACAATTTCGCTAGAAACAAAGAAGAGAGTACTGGATTGCTCTGTGTTATCAGTTCTTCAATATGGCAGTGAATGCTGGACAATAACATCAAAGATGAAGGAAAAACTTGAAGCAGCTGAAATGTGGTTCTACAGAAGAATGCTGCGAATATCATGGATCGAGCATGTGAGCAATGATGAAGTCTTAGAAATGATGGAAACAGGAAATTAATACTGAGCATCAAGAAGAGACAGTTGAAGTTCCTGGGACATGCAATGAGGAAGGAGGGCTTGGAGAACCTGATACTAACAGGCCAGATAGAGGGAAAAAGAGACGGGAAAGCAACAGGTAACATATTTGAAGGACCTAATCAGGAGGATGATGGAACAAGGGTTGCATGGTGTAACAGGAGAAGGCGTGCTAAAAGCCACCAGAGATAGGGAAATGTAGAAAGCCATGATCACCTACGACCTGAAGGGACAGGGCACATAGATGAAGAATATATCTGCCAACTGTTTATAAGAAATTATAATGTGGATATAAAATAGGGGATCAATTCTATATTATAATCAATATATAAAATGATCCCTCATTTTGTGGCCAGGCTAGTATCTATACATTTATATTCTAGATTTATGGGGTTGAGCTAGTGGATGGCAGAGTGGGGTTTGGGTGGTGTAACAGGAGAAGGTATGCTAAGAGCCATCAGGGATAGGGAAATGTGGAAAGCCATGATCGCCTATGTCTTGAAGGAACAGGGCACATAGAAGAAGAAGAAGAAGAAGAGGAAGAAGAAGAAGAAGAATGTCATTAAATGTCTGATTAAAAAGAGTAAATGAAGAAAAAGGACTTTTTCAGAATAAAAGGTTTTCCTTAATTCATACAATAGATAATGTTATTTCAAACACTTCTGGATGGCAATATATAATATAAGAGAAGAAAAGCATGCTAATATGGAAGCTTTCTCAATCACAAGGACATTGTGTTGCTAGAACAATAGACCATAAACACAGATCAAGTTTCAATATCTAATCAACTTGATTTGTACAGTGTACAGACTGAAGAAGATAAAATAAGAACTACAATATAGGATGCTGCTGCCATTTCCAACTGCAGTAGAAACAAGATTGTGTCAATATTATTCAGAAAGAGAGTAAGGAAAAAACAGAGAAAAAAGATAACCAGGGTTAGAAGTAAGATACAAACGCTGTATTCACAAAGCTTTTGATTGTTTAGGCCATCAAGGCCAAGTTTGCTTGGCTTAGAGATACTCCCCAACAATAGATACAAACAGATTATGAAAAATTTGTCTTTTATGCAAGATTGGCAATTGTTTCCTGAAAGTCGAGTCAACTATTCAGACATAAGAACTGTCAAGTGGAAGGGGAGGGAGAAAAGCCTGGGCATGTAGCTCTTCTTTGATAATATATCTTTACAAATGGTACAGAAGACATTAAGAAGAAACATGCCAATTGCTTATTGTGAGACTGACAATAGATTAATGTGTCTTAGGTGTTTATCGTACAAGATGATATTAACCGTTTTGACAGACAAACAATGTGCCTCAAATTTATCATTGAACAAATGAAAATAAAAAGGTGAGATTTTTCTATAACAAATAAAATGATTTTAATTTTATGTTATCGTTAAAGATTAAAACAATATAATGATTATCAAGTATAATGCATTTGAAAAAGCATTAGATTATAAATAGTTTCTTCTTGCAAATAAAACCAAGAGCTAATTATGAAAACACTGAGATTTCAACTTTTTTCATCTGAAAGAATGTGACCTTAGGAGAAGGATGTTGCCAATCACTTGGATTAGACCTTTTGATTTTGAAAAGAGGGCTAAGAATGGGTAGAGTATAAAAGCTGACAGGAAATAATATTTCTACAGGGTTAACAAAACAGGTATATATAATTAATAGGTTTAAAGCTGTTTAATTTTCCTAGATGAAGTCCTTTTTATTGTTCATTTTTTACTAGTTTTTTTTGTTTGTTTTTTGCTTTATTTTTGTTGCTTCTTAAAACAATGTAAACTTTATATGGGAGACTCTCAAAAATATATGAGAGTTTGAATTTCATTGAAGGTTAGTTCTTTTTAGTTTTAATCCATGCTGATTTATTTATGGTTATAGAATGTAAAAAATTGAGCCCTGTGATAAAAAGCAACAATGAAAAGATAAACTAGACAAAAAATGAATTAATAAGTTATGTAATGCTTTTTTGTGCATATATGAATGCAATGATTTCGATTGGAAGCCGATTTTGAATTCCATTTGAGTTTGTTGCATTTACATATGCGCAAACACCCTTGGGAAAGGTATGAATCCATTTTTTCTCCATCCAGATCTGAGTTAAATAGCAGGACAACTTGTGTTCTATAGCCTTGGTTTGCAACCAGTCTACTACAGAAATTAATGGCACCCTACTACGGAAAAATTATCTGCCCAGTCAGTCATGTCCCTTTGAGACATGATCACCCAAAGCATGTATCCCATATGGCACTTAACTGATTTATTGATGCTTTTTAAATATCAAGTTAAGATTTTAGGGATTAATGAAACATACTCTTGGGAGCCAGTTCCACAAAGCAGTAGTTTGAGTGCAGCTTACATTTCACGAATGAAATATGAATGAAATGTGCATGGTATGGCAGGTGTTAGTAATAAAGATTAGAATAGGTGAAACTAAGAATTGTTCTTCGTCTGAACAGTTTCCATGGAAACAGTGATCCTGCATTGATCACTTGGGCATTTAAGAGGATAGGAACATAGTATTACTATATATAGGTAGGTAGGTATAGAACAAATACTGTGCTTTTTACTCCTAACAAAACAGGAAAATTTATATAGAATACAAATTTTTAAAAAATTAATTCATATTTTACATTTGATAGAAAATGATATTTCAATTCTTTGAATTTCAAGATTGATTTCTGTTTTTCTATTAAGTATACTGAAAAAAATAATTACTTAATAACAAAAAAAGGCTTTACATTAATTTGTGTTATGAAGAGGAATATCTTTATCAGGAGCATGGCAAAGGACGCGTTCCAGAAGCTGAGCAAAGTACTAACACACAGGAAAATTTCACTAGAAACAAAGAAAAGAGTGCTGGATTGCTATGTGATGTCAGTTCTTCAATACGGCAGTGAGTGCTGGACAATATCATCGAAAATGAGGACAAAACTGGAAGCAGCGGAAATGTGGTTCTACAGAAGGATGCTGCGGATATCGTGGACTGAACATGCAAGCAACGATGAGGTGTTGGAAAGCATGGCAACCAAAAGGAAATTAATACCAAGCATCAGGAAGAGACAACTGAAGTTCCTGGGACACACAATGAGGAAGGAGAGCGCTTGGAGAACCTGATACTGACTGGCCAGGTAGAGGGAAAGAGAGACAAAGGAAAGCAGTGGATAACATATTTGCAGGGCCTGGTCGGGTGGATGATGGAATGGGGGTTGCCAGGAGTAACAGGAACAAACATGCTAAGAGCCACAAGGGATAGGGAGACGTGGAGGGCCATGATCACCTACATCCTAAAGGGACAGGGCACATAGAAGAAGAAGAAGATACTCATTACACAAACAAGTACAAACATTACATATAATGTTAAAAATGTCCTATATTTATAGAGCAGGAATGCTCAATATTGGAGATAGAGAGAATGTAGGAATCAATGCTGCATGTTGACATGACTCAAGAAATCTTCAGACCATAAAAAAGAAAACATATTAGGGAAAATTCCACATTGTTGTTCATCTTTAAATATAGTCTTAAAATTGCTTGAGGTGTGAGACTAACCATCATCAGGTATGTTAATTCCTTTGTCTAAATTGTCTATGTTTTTTTATCATTTCATCCCAAACAAGGCTGTAATTCAACTGAGATGCAAGAGGCTATTGGGAATCAAAGAGAATGAGGAGAAAGGACAATAAAAGAACAGGTATCAAGAAGACAGAAAATGGAGATTGACATTACATTTAAATTTTTGTAGATTACTGGTGGCAGGGAAGCAAAAAGCCAGAAGTGATTTCCACATGTGCAACAAAAAAAACTATTAGAATAGAACTTACAGTTACATTCTACCATTTCAACAGTGCAATGATGAAACCTAGTTACTAATCTATTAATAGGTTTAAATTTATGTGGCCAAAGTACTAAGGCGGGGAGACCATTAGAACAACTGCCATGAAGATATTTATAGAAAAGACAGAAAGAGGCCACATCACAGATACCAAGTCATGACCATTAATTTTACAGCCCATTCTAGGAAATCAATGCCACTGATATGCAGGGAGCTACATAAGAGTAAATAGAAAGACAAACCAGTTAAGGATAGGAATACAGGTGTGAAAACAGTTGGAAAGGTTGAGAGAAAGGAAAAGATATACAGGGAAAAAGAAAGAAAAAGAAAGAACTAGAGTCAAGTAGTTAAGAGACATTGCATTTAAATTTCTGGATGTTGTAGCCGTCAGGAAAGCAAGACTATGGAAGCGGGTTCCACAGGCAGGAAGTGCAAGAAAACAAGCTGCAGGAGTAGAATTGTTGTCTGCATTTGGTTGATCTGTGAATGGGCAAGAACCAGTTGCCAGTCTGGTTGCATGAGTAAACACCTGTTGCAGAGACACCAGTGACTTCAGTTCGTTGGAGCAGAAGCCATGAAAGTATTTATAGAACAGACAGAGAGAAGCCACATGCCGTTGGTGGGGAAGTGGCTGGAGACGAGCCACCAAGTCGGTACCTATCATATTAATGATTCTTCTTTGGAGCCTGTCAAGAACACTGAGATGAACAGCATGTGCACCTGACCATATATGACAGCAGTCAGGAATCCATATCTCATGAAGTACACTGTTAAAGAAAATGAGTTTTATCTCTGAATATCTTTCTTTATTTTCTATCATAGAAGTTTAGCTGCCAAATTATTGAAACAAGCTAAGCTTTCATATTATTATGAGCTTGGTGATGAAGAATTCTTTGCCTGATCAAAAAGACTTAAAAAAATACTGATGTTTCATCATTTTGACAGTTTGGAAAGTTGGTTGGGTTGAGAACTTTTTAGCATCCTCTTGTTCAAAATGTCCACATTTCAAAATGCAATATATGTCCATATACTATACTAATTCTAGACATAAGTACCATGAAGTGACACTTTTAACCTAGATAGGACACACAGATGCTACACAGCTACTAAACATCTGCATAAGAAGACAAAGCACACAAGCACACTGAATCAAGACAAAAGTGCTGATCCATACATAAATAATTGTTTTTTTTTATGGGTATACTGCTGCTATTTAATAAAACAATTTTTTCTGAAGATGAAAAAAATGAATAATTTCTATCTTCCAGATCATATAATTGTTTTTCTTTTATGTCCCAGGTCATTTCAGGACATGGGCAACCATGGGTCTCCATAACCTCTTATCCTTTGTAGCTTTTAGTAATCCTTGTCTTTTCACCATTCCTCCCACTACCTGTTCTAAAGATGAAAAACAAAAACTGATAAAAAAATTCAAGTTATCTTAAAATTTTATAAGGTTGTTGTTCTTTTAATGCCTCATGTCTCCATCTATATGTCTCCATCTATAGTATTCTCAGCATCCTTTTGATGCCTCATGTCATTTCAGAATCTGAGCAATCATGGTCCTCTACAGCTTCTTATTCTTTCTAGCTCTAATCAAAGCCTATCCTTTTGCTATACCTCTCAATCCCTATTTAATCATCCATTTGCACAAGCTTGTCAGGTAATTTATTCAATTTTTCTTTCTGCACCTTTTGCCTTTAACATGTCTTCCAAGTATCAAATTCTTCAGCCTCAATTTCCCTGTTAAGATTCCCAGAAATCTCAACTCTTTCTGATTCTAAATATAAGTGACCTTTTTGTTTCCGTTTTCTTTCAAACTTTTCTGTTTCTCATGTATTCCATCTATAGTATTCTCAGCATCCTCCTGTAGCACCATATCTCTGTTGATTTAAGTCTTCTTCATCTGGAAGTAAATTATTCAGCATTTGTTCATATGACTGATATTACATAGCAATTCAATCGTTTTTGTTTCTGATAATATTTTCCTGTTTTAGTTTTTTGTAAGTATCTTTTCTCATTCCAATGTGCCTACAGGCACTTAAAAAAAAAAGGAACATAAAGTGGGCCCTTTAAAAACAGTTTTGGATGTATGTCAGCAATCTTGACATGGCAGTTTCATAATATGAGTAAAATGCAGTAACAACAAAAATGTTTAAATCAACATCATTTCAGTAGAACATAAGTCACTAGCACTTGACATGTATACTTATATTTTGATTGTTCAAAATATAAGTATATTATGGAACCCCTGGCAATAACAGACCGATAAAAACATGTTTAAAAACAAAAAGGTCTCAAGTTCCTCCAAAATGTTGAATTAAAAATTAAAAACTAAAACAAAAAGAAATCCAGTAAAAGGTTATTTAGTATGATAGTCACTTTATTAAAACTTCTACTATCGTAGACATACATATACATATTTATAAATTACACCACTTAAAAATTACACAAAATATTTAATGAAAAATAAGGAAAACGTATTCACCTACCAACAACCAGAAATTTTAAATTCTGTCTGGAGAAGAAAATAGGTATAATCACCTTCTCAAACCAATACAAAGTTCTAAATAAATGATCAAAACTTATCCTAAAATGCAGACCCAAAAACAAACTTTTACTCTGTTACTTAAAAATGAAAAACTAAAAATTAATTCTTTGTAAATTATCATCATGAAAAATAGAAAGATATGCAGTATATACAATGTAGATAATGTAACATAATTTAGACAAAGCCATTACTTTAAACTAAATGAATAAGAAAAAATAAAAACAAACAAAAAACTAAATAAGCAAATTAAATAATAAACAAATTAACAAGCTACAAATGCACACATAAATACAAATAAATGTTATAATAATAATAATAATAATAATAATAAATAATGAGTAAAAATTTACCAAACAACACTATAAAATAGCTACAAATCACCCCATTTGGATCCACATTTCTATTCTAGAATAATTTACGACATTTATGACCTATGTTATTTGAAACCATTACCATTTGCATAATAACCACGAGAATAATATAAAGATTTTGCTACCCATAATGCACCATTGATCAGTATTTTTAATTAGTTGAGCCAAAACACAATACACATGGCCTGAACATTGTGTTCAAGCATGAAACAGACTATCACTGCTCAGTATTGATTGCAGTGTCCAATTTTATATATATATATATATTGTTAAATATAACAAACAATGAATGTCTATTATGTTTAATCATGAGCTGTTCTAAACATTGTATTTTTGCTTTAATTTCTGGCAAAAATAAAGACAAAAATTATTCAACCTTTTGATATTTTTTTATTACGCTGGTCCTTGATTTTGTCTCACATGAGCCATCTTCAGAGAAGTTGTAGAGACATTAGCATAAAGATATTCACCATCAAAGATGATATTCTGTTATGTTGACATAAAAGATTGCTATGTGAGGATAATGGACATGGAATAGCAGACACAGGTCGTAAATTAGTGGTGTGATTCTATGACATCATATCATGTGAGAGATCAAATATTAACAACAGAACCATATATCTAATTGCAATTTAATATGTTGTGACTAGTTTGAAATGTAATGTCATTGTGTGTGGGTTGCTTTGATTTACTGTAGATGGCCTCCAATATCTGAAGGTTCATTTTACTGTGGGTATGTGAGAGTATTGTGTTATCAAATAATATCTGATTAATATTACATACATGGCTATGTTTTTTAAGAAATGTTGTTTAATAGAACTATGATCAGAAAGGTATCAGGTAAGTCTATGGGAGAGTGTGGTTTTAGCAAAACCAATATATGTAGTGGGTTTCTGATTAGTATCAGAGATATAATCTCTGAATGGGTATGCAAATTGATACACTACATCAGTTTTCTGTAGAAGTTTTAGTTGTCTGGTTGTAGGATTATTAGAGACTATTAGGTCAATTGTTTTAATTAATTGCTTTATTTATTTATTATTATTAATGGATCTAACATTTTTGCCTATTATGTTTTTGAGTGTTGTTTCATCATGTTTGTAATTATTATGCATTTGGTTGCAATAATACAAATTAATAGTACTATGTTTATTTTGACGTACACTATCATTATTAATATTATCAATTTTGTTGGAGGTATTATTAAGTTTATTGAGATACATTTTAATTTGTTGATTAATGATAGAGTTAGGAAATTCATTTTAAACAAGTGTTTGTTTAATGTAATATAATTCTTTAGAGAATATGACTTTGGAAGAAAATATCTTTTTTGTGCATTGAATTGTTTTTCATCATGGCTAACTTATATCAATGGTGGCATTCACTATTATAATTAAGAAATCACAAGTTAATGTTAGTTTTCTATATAGAGAAGTAGTAAATCGTGTGATGGAATAAATAAATACATCAAAGAATGGAATTTTATTATTAATATTAAGCTCTAATGTAATCAAGGGGGGTTGCAGTCTGGGGAGTTAAGAGGTGATATGGTCACAGAAATTGTCTGACAGTCATGACTGGATTGTCCTGCTGGTGTGGCATGGTGTCGAGTCCTGTTGCTAGACATAGGGTCTTTCAGCAGCCATACTCTTGACCTACGGCAACACTAAATCAATGTAGGCCTTCATGTTGAGTGAGGCCCTGTGGAAAGATGAACAGAGGTATAACATTGCAATTACTAGTGATCACTCCAAGCACCATGATGCTGACGGGATATATCACCCAACTCTGTCTAAATCCTCTGCACTGTCCTCAGATTGACAGTCAAACTCCCTGAAATGTTTGCACTGGAGTTTCCAGTGTGAATACCAAACAGTATGGCATGACATTTTGCAAATTTCTGCTAGACTGGATTGTGGAATAGCACTCTTTTTCTCACAGATGATGCCCAACTGCCCCTACTTTGCTGTGCAGTCAACAAAACCAAAAGCAAACAATGCACAAAATAAAAAAAATGTAAAATGGCGACAATTTACCCATCGCACCCTATAGTGTATTTATTAAACAGGACTTGTTTATTGTTAAAATTGTTCGCCTTAAATACTCATTTTCACTATTGTTCATGTATCATTTAAAAAAAAATTCCCTATTGTTCATGTATCATTACAAATGCCAAAAAATAATGCAAGGGTTTTCATAAAATGTTAAGTCTGTCTTCATGTTTGTTGTGGAGTAGTTTTCGCACTGAAAATTATAATCATGCTATGTCGGTTGCTAATCGACTTAACGCACCCAAAATGTTAGGAACTTGGTAATCTTCCACTGTAAGCTCACTGCCAAATAATATCAACTGTATAGTAGTTCTACTGAACTTCAATAGAACTCTAAAGAACTACTATGAACTTCTCAAGAACCTTGAGTTAACTTTTTGTTAACTCTTATTAATATAGGAGGGAGAGTCCATTGTCTGAGGAATAGGTGTGTTTCACCATAACAATGTTTAAGATTCTTCTTCATCATGTGCTGTGTCCTTTCAAGACATAGGTGATCATAGACTTCTGCTTGTGGCTATCCCCTGTTGCTCTTAACATTTTTCCTCTTGGTCTCTCATCCAAACTCCATTCTGCCATCCACTTGCTCAAGACCATCAGGTAAGTCTCATACTGCTTTCTCCTGTTTCACTTCTCTTCTATCCATCCTGTGAGTATTAGATTCTCCACATGCTCCTTCCTCATTAATGCTAACTATAAATTTCCTTTTCATTTACATCCTCTTCAAAACTTAGTCATTGCTCTCATTTTCAGTCCATGGTATTCGACATTCTGCTGAAGAATCATTTTTTGTTACTTCAAGTCTCTTTTTCATCCTTGAGAAGATTGTACAGCATTCGCTGCCATCTTAAATTTAGACAGTTGGAACTTAGATCCATACTGATCCAGATCCAAACAGTGTTCTGCAAATTATAGATAGCATCTTTTGTTTTTAGTCCCCACATTATAAAGATAAATAAATGGTAATTGATGAAAGAATTTTCCAGTGGATTTTATTTAAAAATTTATGAAATCATACAGGTCAATTCTCAAAGGCAAAATCTAAAAAAAAATTTGAGAAATTATTCTTTATTCTGCTTGTAGATTTTTGTGATTGGAGAGAAGAGAGAAATGGCACCAGAGCTGGCTACAAATCAGACAATTAATATCTGAAGTCATGGAAGGGTACAAAAAAGTATGGCAATGACTTTGGACATGCAACTGTTTAGCGCCATTTGATCATCTATCTTGAAGACAAAATCCGAAAGTCATTGTCTTAATGGTAGCTGCATAATTTCTTTTAAAAACCATTAGTCAGGCTTCCAACAGGAACTTCTAACTATTCAAATAATAAAGAAAATAGAAATGGATTTTATATAATGATTATTTATGAGTTTCAAGGATATTGATCTATGAAAAAAAGAAAAAAGAAAAAAAAAGAAAACAGGCAATTCACAAAAGGAAAGATTTTATATGTGTGGAGTATTCAGGATCCCACTTATAATATCTTTTACAAAAACCATTAGACAAATGAGATGCTTACATTGGAAAAGTATGGCCCAGAAATAAAATAACGAGAAAGAATGTGAGATAGAGAAAGAAAAAAAGGAAATATGAAAAAAAAAATAGAAAAAATATTCCAAAAAAAGGAACGATCAGAAAAATATGACATTGGTGTAACCTTTTTTTATAAATATTTTCCATCAAAATTTTATCATGAAAAAAATAATTTGTAAAAAATATAAGACAAAAAAAGATTTTTTTATTATGTGCATAAAACAAAGGCATCAGAAATAAATAAAAAGTCAAATTACACTTTGAAACTAAACTCCTTAATTTGAAGACAGAATAGTATCATTTACTGAATTTTTTGATTGTTTGATTTTTTTTTTTAAGCTCACCAACACTTACAGAATGCGTATCTCAAGTGTAGGACATTAACATTTGCTTGGGTTATGAGTGACACGCGAGGTTATAACAATTGACAACAAAAATACAAAACAAACACAAAGCATTTTTTCCTACCTTTTTTATTCTAAATCTTTTCCAATGATAAAAAAAAAATAATGCTTTTATTTTGGCTTGTCTTTTTGAAGGAAGGATGTGTCTCAGAGGTGGTATCTGTTTTTTTTTTTTTTTCATTATTCTCAAATGAAGACATCCTTAGATTATTTTTTCATGGTTAGCATGTTTTTTTCTTTACCATTGTCACAATTACTCCAATGTAAGAAAAACTGTATACCCTAATACCAAATAATCAGAATAAAGCTTTCCTTAAAAATAAAAAGTTAAAAAAAAAAACAAACTGCTAGATTTTTTTTAAAAAGTGTGGAGCATAAATAAGAGCAAGATTGTAATTTTCACCTTGCGTCCTTCAATGACAAAAAGTAGAGGAAAAGGAAAGAAAAGAGTAAAATACAAATCTATTAATAACAGAAAATAACAATGATAATGATGAAAAAAAATTTTAAAAAGTAATTTTTCTTACTTTTGTTCCAAAAGAGGAGAAAAAAAGGTTGTATAAAAATATCAGCCGATAGTTTAAAAGTAAATTAAGAAAACGGGTTAACAATAGAAAAGGCATCATAACACTTTTTTTTTTAAATCTTGCAATAAATCAGCCAACTGGTGATAAATCGAGAACATATGAATCGAAGATTAGAATATTACACTGACTGTCAAAAAATTTCAACACTGACACTGGTTGAGAAAATAAGACTTGTCATCGTTGATTTTTTTTTTTTATCATTGCTATATATTTAAACAAAAAATAAGAATAATCTGCAATATCATTAGTACTGATTTGGCATCTCAGCTTCAGTCACTTTTGCACCTCTATAATGTAGCCTTCTCTGTGCCTTTTCTTTAAATAATTTATGGTAATTGTTCTATTGAGCTTTCTTCTGTCATACCTCAACTCTATGAATTTAAATGCAGTACTAGATTGACAGAAATGTCTCATTATGTTACAGTTAAAATTAGATGTAACCATAAATTTTATGCAAAAAAATTTTTCTTCCATTTCTCGTTTCTAGAAGTCTCTTCTGGCTTTTTGCTTTCTAGTCAAGTTTGATTTAAATTAAATATCAATTTTTATCTTTTGTCTTTTTTGTTTCTGTTCTTTTATTGTTTTCACTCCTTAATAATGTTTCTCTTTCTCTTATATTCTTTCACACTCAATAATCACTTGCATCTTAATGGCTTTATTTTCATGTTTGAAGTGAAATAACTAAAAAACAAAAAAAAACAAATTAAGAGTAAAAAATATTTTAGATTGTCAGAATAATTTTTTTGAGAATAACAATGATTTTTCCAGATACAAGTCCTTCTATTTAATCCATAGAAAGGAGAAAAGAAATGGCTTCTTACATTTTCTAAGGGTATTTGTGCATAAGTGTATTTCACAAAGATGACTGGAATTTGAACTTGTTTCTCCAATTTCTAGCCACAATCCATTATACCACCTGCACATCATGAGATCTATAAAGAAAATGAATTGTTCTAACCCTAAAGCAAGGCTATATGCATATTGAGCTCTGAATAGAATGAAAAAAATAATAAATACAATGATTATAACAAAAATAAAAAACCTATAATATATTGATATACTGTTAAGATTAAAAAATACCTTGATATATGAAAATAAAAGCTAACAAAGAAAAAATACAATAAAATAATCAAACTAATTTTAAACTATCAGTTGACTTTGAGATAAAAATGCTTGTACATTAGGTGATTATCATCTTAATTTATCAGTAAGAAATTAACTAACTGTTAAAACGACAATATTAATCTTTTTATTTCAAGTCATTTTGCTGTAGGAGCTATACTGCTTAAATTAAAAATGTTCATCTACCAAATTAAGATTTCTTAACAGTGCAAGCTTATAAAATCTGTGACATCCAACTGAAAAGATAGCCTGAAATGAAATCTTTCAGCAATCAATATTTCACTGAGAGAGAGAAAAGCTCATCCAATGTGATCCCAGAGCATGACAGTCAGCCAATTATTAACGCCAACATGCCTGTAAGTAAGCTGTTCTTGGAGAGAAGACAAGAGAGGACAAATTGTTTGAATTCAGGGCAGAATACTGCCTGTCTAAAGGCCCATACTGACATTGCTATCAAATAGCCAAGAGCAGTCTTACAGATTTGTAAGGTCTGAGAGAAAAAGAAGAAACATACAGATTAAAGTGAGAGAGAGAGAGAGAGAGAGAGAAAAACAAACACTGTGAAAAGGGACAAAACAAGTGAAAAAGATCAAAGATCATGTGACAGAGTGTTGCAACTTGCTACAAATGGTTGTAATATTATGTCTTGACTGACTCCAACAGTAATGAACACTCTATCAGAACTCTCTTGGAACTCTGGGTATTTACCCAAATCCTCCTCACTGAGGTAGCATGTGATACAACGTCAGTTTTTAATATGGGGTTTTTGAGCATGTTCACTTGAGCAAAAACTCCCAAACTTCTGTATATGCGGAATTGGACTTGTCTATTTTTCTCAGTTGAGTCTCTACCCATAGATATAGCCCCAACTGAGTCACTCTCTGCTCGAAGATAAAGAGCTTGACAAGTGTGAATTCTCGTGGAACTCTGTTGCTGAACTCTTTCAATTCTTAATTTAAGACATCTTGCCTCATTCATTTGTCTTACCAGGTGTATCTTATTTACTCAACGACATAGAGGAACTATAAAGTGTGAGAAGAGGAGAGAGAAAAGATAGCAAAGAAAATTGAACAAGGAAGAAGAGGAAGAAGAGAATTAAATGAAGAAAAGTGAGAAAATTAAATGAGGGAAAGGAGGAAGAGGTAGAGAAAAAATTAAAAGAGGAAGAGGAGAAGAAAAATTGAAAAAGAAGAGAAGGAGAATTAAAATACAAGAGAAGGAGGAAAATTAAAAAAGAAGTGTGGGGAGGAAAATTTTAAAAAAAGGAGGAGGAAAATTAAAAAGAAGAGGAGGAAGAGAAAAATTAAAAAGAAGAGGAGGAGGAGTAAAGTTAAAAAAGAAGAAGAGAAAGAAAAAATGAAAAAGATGAAAAGGAAGAAAATTAAAAAGATGAAGAGGAGGAGGAAAATTAAAAAGAACAGGAAGAGGAGAATTCAAAAAACAGAGTAAGAGGAAAATTAAATGAGCAAAATTAGATGAACTTTGAAGAGAAAGAGAGAACAATGAGGTTAAAAATAATAGGACAAAAGATGAAAATTAGACGATGTGTTTGGAGAGAAAAGATGACAGTGAGGTGTCAGAAAAATAGGAAAAAAGACAAAAATAAAGAGGTTAAAGGGTAAAATGAGAATTACAAGTGAAAAACAAGAATAAAGAAAATTAAAAAAGAAGAAAACAGACATGAGGTCAGAAAATTAAAATAAATAAGGAAGAAAAATGAACTGAAAGAGATGAAGCAAGGGTTGTGATGAGTGAAACAATAAGAGATGCTCCTTTTTTGCCAATACGAGAGATTTGCCAATAATAAGCCATGCAGTAACATGTCCAAATCTTTCTTGCTTTGTACATTTCATACAAGCTGAAGCAAGGATAATTTCAAGGCAGGTCAATGACTGGGAGAAGAGATGCTACTTAACTACTGATATTTCAAATTGTACATTAGGTTCTGCTACATCTTCTACTCTGAGCCATGTTACTCATGTGTGCTGGATAGATTATGCATTGTTTTTAGCAAGTATATCTTGCTTTCAATCTGCCCTGTAAGTATCAAATATTCTAAGCTCTCTTTCCTCATTATGTGTCTAAGAAATTTTAACTCACTCTTCCTGATGTTATGTGTAACTGTTTTTTTGTTTTGTTTCTATTTTCTCTAAAAATTCATTGTTGCTCCTATGTTCAGTTCATAAGTCTCTTCTTCATCTATAAAAGAATTGTCCAGCATTCACTGCCATATAGGAGGATTGATGTTATGTAACAGTTCAGTACTTCTTTCTTTATTTCTAATTCTCTTGTTTCTTTATCTGTTTACCTTTCAGAAGGCATCTTTCACTATCCCAGTGTGCCTTTGGATTTCAGTAGCTCACTTTACATCATCTGCTAAAGCACTTCCCAGATATTTAAATCTTCGTATTTGCTTAATTTTGCTATCTCTCATTTGTAATTTACATGTTGGTTTTTTTTTCTTTTGCTTATAACCATGAATTCCATCATTTTGCAGTTGATGGTTAGTCCTCTTTTTTAACTTACCTTCATTATTTTTTTGTAGGAGTTCTTATAGTTTCATTTTTATATCTACTATCAGCACTGTGTCACTGCATATCATGTTGATAAGATCATGACTGCCAATGTGAACCTTCTAGTTCTCTCAGCATCACCTCAGTTGGTTGACATAAACTTGTCATACACCCACTTCTAATTTTGTATACTTATTCAACTCATTTTCTATTCATATACAGGTGCTGATTGCCCCATAGAGTTCACATTCATTTTCAACTGATTTCTTAGAGAATGCTATGAAAATAAATCTACTTAGGTCTTCCAGTATATCATCACTATTGTATACTTCATTTGTTATGTCTGTAAACTTGTCAATGTTGAAATCACCTAAGACTACCAATATCTCTAATACAATTCTGTCTGGTCCTGCTGCTGTTTATCAAATGATTAAAATTGTGGTATTCTGTGAGAAACACATACAAACTGGAAGATGGTGTAGAAAGCAGAATTTCTGGCATGTCATAAATAGACATTTTACATTGGACAATTTTCTTGCTCTAAAGCACCTTCAATTTTGGAAGTTGAGAATATATATTTCAAATCAGCATACATACATTGAGTGAAGCAAAGAAGTGAAACATTAACCCTTATTTTTCAAATGCTATTTTCTTTGCAATGAATCTTCAAAAAAAACAAAACAAAAAAAAAACAATCTCCACTCAGCCTTTGGGAAGAAAAGGTCGATTTATCTTTCTTAAGGGTATTAAGCCCATAAATGAATATAATGAACCCAAATGGAATTGAAACATGGCTTTCTGGTTAATGATTCCAAGCTATTATCCATTACAGCACCTGCACATCCAAGTTTAAAATGCATGGTATTCCCAAACAGTCACTCGTCTAGGTACTAACTAGACTCGACTTTCCTTAACTTTGGTGATTGTATAGAAACCAGTGTTTCAGTGTGATATACCTTAAGTTCCATACATATAGAGATATAGGAACATATCTATATATATACATCTCAGAATATATTTCAATGTGTATTTATGTCTCTTCAGAAAAATAAATATTTGTTAGCTCTTCTCCAGACTGCACAAAAAGGTTCTTGACTTCCTTAAGGACATTACTGTGAAACAAACACAAGCAGGCTCAGTCAAAATTCTAACTCAGTTTTCCAATTTCATTTTTTTTATGCCAATAATTATCAAATCCCATAACTACACCTGTGTGGCTATAAATATGTCAGATTAGAGTAAAATCAGTAGACATTTGGAATCATAAACTTTAAAATGTTATGATTTGGCTAAAATAACTTTATTAATCAAAAGAAGCACCATTAGAATTGAGACAACATTACCAATGATCTGGTATTTAATTTATTTCATCATAATAAAGACTTGACATGAGATATAACACAAAGGACTGAAATTCAATTGGTTAAGACACCCACATAATCAAGTGAACTGTAAATCTTTTATCTGGGTCTGGTTTTACCAACTAAGTTGCAAGTAAAATCAAGATGTGAGAGTTTCAAAGCAATCATACACTGTTCAGAAGTAGGACAATGAAAAATAATTCTATAAATAAATAAATATAAACTTTCAGGATCAAATGCCACTCAGTTGGAAGCTAGGAAATTCCAGCCATGTGTTTATAGAAACAGGCGGTATTGTAAATAAGGTAAAGTCATGAGCATTCTATCAAAAGTTATATTCAGAGTGACAAGCCATGAGTTAAAGGCAAAGTGACAGAGAAAGAATTCTTACTGATTGAAGGAAATATCTTGTCCATTAGGCCTTCATGAGAATAAAAGTGGACATAACATCTTTGATCAAATACCAGAGAGGATTGACAATATCCTCACTAAATTTTTCTCAGCTCAATTTCATATATGTGGTGAGTTGAAAGTTCACCACAAAGAGTGGTTAGTCCACTCTAACAAAACCAAGGAGAAAACAGGTATTGCAAAGACTTCACTATCATTTATGATCTGACCCAGATCATTGAACAACACATCTGAGTCTCAGATATGATGGAACAGCAGGTAAACATTCTCAAACTTTTTATAAACATTCTGCCCTGACAAATGATTAGCAAACCTTTTACCTTTCATTGGCACATCTGATCATTTGTTAATCAGTGACCAGATTGACTCCAAACCAATGACATCCCCTGATTTCACATTTCATAGAATGGTTTTTCACTATGCAATAGCACACTTGTTCAGTTTATGGTCTTATATGAGAGAAACTCCTCTCCCAACCTTCTTCAAACATTCTGCCTCCAAAATTGATGCCCTAATCTTCGAACTGATTCTTTCTGTAATTGAGTAGACAAAAACAAATTGGATCTTGTGAATTCTGGAAGAAATGACTTTGCCCGCTATTATAAATGGAGCAAGGTTATATCCTCCTTGAGAGACAAGGCGAAGCTTTTCACCTCGATATTTACCTCAAACTCAATGATAGATGACAAAGACCATCCTCTTCCCAACTTCCCATGTGACATTGAACACAATCTAAATAATATACTCATTTCAGTAAAAGAAGATTCTAGAATCATCAGAAACCTTAAACCCAAAAAAGCCACTGGCCTGGATAAAATTCCAATGTTTGTCCTTAAGAATAACAACCCAGAATTATCCCATTCTAGCAAAATTATTTAAATACTGCTTGAAGGACAAATCTTTCTCAAGTGTGTGCAAGGTATGTCTGGTCTTCCAGAACATGGGCAACCAATCCTTCACTTCTCAGTACAAACCCATTAATCTCCTCAGTATCATTAACAAGATTTTTGAGGCCATTATCATCTTGATGGATGTCAAATACTTAGATAGGAACAACCTCTTGTGCGATGAACAGTACACATACCACAAGGATTATAGCATTAGATATCTCAAAGGTGGTAATGGAATCACTGGAAGATTTTCTCTATTATAAAATCCTTCCTAAAAGGTAGATTCCTGAAAGTAGTTATTAACAACCAATCCTCCAAGGCCCTGGCAGTTAACACAGGTGTCCCCAGGGGACACCTCTCAGACCAACCCTCTTTCTGATTTACATAAGTGATCTACTTAAGAATATCAGTCAGTTAAGTGCCATGCATGATACACACTCTGAAAAAGACATGACTGACTGGGCAGAAGATTTTCCCACAGTAGGTTGCTATTACTTTCTGTGGTCGATTGGTTATCAATCAAGGCTATAGAACCCAATCTGTTCTGCTATTCAACCTAAATCTGAAAGAAGAAAAGACAGATTCACACCTTTCCCAAGAGTATTGGCGCATAATTAATTGTCATGAATTCAACTGGAATTCAAACTTGGCACTCCAATTTCTCATTCCAAGACGATATCCATTGCACCACAAACATACTCTGATCATTTGTAAACATCTATGCCACTGACACAATGATATACAAGCAAACCTCCAAAAGTCTTGATAAGAGACTGACAGTTGACCCCTCTTTTGATCTAACACTAACTTCCCAATGGGAGAAAAATCTGACTGGTTACATCCAATGCCTTCAAAGTCAAACTTGTTACATTCAATCATGACTGATCAAACCTTGAACTACAACCAGTCACAGTGAATAGATGTCTCCTTGAGAAAGCCTTGTGCCTTGAGAGAATATTGAGCCTCAGACTCACACCTGAACTCAAGTGGAATTTCTATATGCAATCCATTGCTAAGACTGCAGTTAAAATGATTGGCTCTTTATACCACTCAAATAGGTACCTGACTCTTCATGCTATACTCTACCTTTTTTAAGAGGTGGATCAAGCCAAAAATAAAGTAATGTTGCCATATCTGGACAGGAGCTGCCCAGATGTCTCCCAGGCCTTGTTAGAGAAGAATTATTTTCCATACTTCAACCTCTCTCTCTCTCTCACAGGTGGGATTCAGTCTCTCACTGCTCTATTGCTACTAACATGAAGAATGCGTGGATGAAATGCATCACCTGTTTAAATAGTAGCAAACCATCCACATTCTTTCTCTATTTCATTGGAAAGAAATGTTCAACTCAAACAGCTTTGTCTCACAAACCACTGACCTATGAAACAAACTCACCAGAGAATATTTTCCCAATCACTACAATCTTGACCTATTGAAGTCTATAATCAACCATTAGCTTCTCCTCCTATTGATATAAAGTATCCCTTAATCAAACTTTGTACCATGCATGGCTCCCAGTCCTTGTGCAGAGTGAACCATACTATAAAAAAAACAAAAACAGGCAAGTTGTTTCTAGTGTCACTTACCTTTGACCAGACAGTACCAGGTAAATCTATGAATAAATTACCTGGCATATATATATATATTTGTATTTCCTTGTCATGGCAATATTCCACCTTCTATTCCCTTGTGATCGTATACTGGATTTTTCACAGTACTCTTTGCACAGTGGGAAAAAGCTCAAGGAAGCTCGCTATATGTCCAGAATCAATATGAATATTATCAACTAGGTCTGCACTGATGTACACCTACTGGCACATATATGCATCTTAAACACAGAAAAAGAAAATCATCAGTAGAGGACAGGTTGAGTAAATAGAGAGGGTGAAGCAAAACCTTGATGCCAAACTGTGTAGGATTTTATCCAGATGGCTTGTGAAGCATAAAAACTAGTGCTAGCCTACAGAGGAACAGACCCCTTTCTATTCATTAATGTTAGGCAAAATGTGTTATTTTGAAATCAGGAAAATATTAACTTGCAATATATATATATATATGTGTGTGTGTGTGTGTATAAATATTGCAAATATTGATCATTGTAAAAGTTTTTTTTTTACAGTTTATCAACTCTTTGTACTAAAACACATTTTGGATTGTAAGAATTTTTTTTTCGTTTTTTGCAATCAGTATTGTATTAATAAATTAAATAGTTGTTTCATATGCTTAAATACCTAGTTGAAAACCGATGACAACAAGAAGGTCATTGAAGATAAGAAACACTGTAGGCCCAAGGATAGATCTCTGGGAGCACTTGCATTAATATGAAATGATCTAGAAGTCTGTTTAACATGCTCTTCATTACGTAATTTGTTAGCAATGAGTGGATTAAACCAAACCTTCATCCAGAGTCAACATAGCCCTTGAACTTGTGGAGAAGGTCAGCATGCCAAATCCTGTGAAATATCATTAAAATATGAAGAGTCACAGACGGACCTTTGCTACTCTTATCTAAAGTTTGATATACACACATTAAATGATATCCATTAACATATCAGTGGTAGACCTGAAGAAATGGAAGCTATTTTTTTTTCTCTAAGGAGGCCATTTGAAGTAAGATGCTTAATCAATTCCATGTTGATTAGACCATATTTTGCCAAAAGACATTGTGAGACTCAGACAGCAATAATTTGAGGGGTCAGAATATATACAACTATCTAACATAAACAGTTTAAAAGTACATTTCTTTAGAACATTTGCAGGGATACTATTGAATCTAGTATGGCTTAATTTGAATTCCAGTATTAAAAAAAAAAGCCAAGATATCACCAACAAATTCTTTTCTTTCATACCAACATAATCCAAATCTCAATAATGATCAAGGCAGTTGTAAGTACTTGAATAAAAAAGGAAAAAAATCATAAACTTCCAACAATTTATATACAGTTTTGACTCTGATATACAACTTATTCAAAAAATCAAAAATTACTGAAACAATTGAACAGACATACTATGACAGTTGAATTTAACAAAACTAGTTTGCAGATATCTATTACTAAATAAAAATTAAAGTGATTAAATTAAATTTTAAAACTTTCTATACCATTTTTGCACAAAAACACCGTGGAAGGCATGAATCAATTCTACCTGAATTTCATTCCATCGCCATTAACAAACTGGTGAATTCATCCATGACCATTCTACTCCTACATCAAGACTCACCAGATGCAACATTCTTCCTTCCTATTAAACAATTGGTAAATATTTATGTATGCATTCCATGAAAAATAATTGACATGAGCCATTTTCCAAATTGTCTTTTGGACCAAAATATTTTACCATCACTTTTTAGACAAACAACTCTTACAGATATATAAAGTTACAGTTGATATAGACAAAAATATGGCTATGCTTTCTCTGAACAATTTTACTTCATATTGACATAAACTTAGATTTATACTTATTAGCGTACAAATGATGTCTGTTATTTATCAATCAATTATTAAAAAAGATGAAAGAATATTGAAGTTTTTTCTTTTTAAAGTATCTTTCAACCCCCCCCCCCAACAAAACTTACACAAAAAGATGGGAATTTCAAAGTAAAAATCTAGCCATAATATTTCTATGTAAACAGAAATGACAGAATTATATGTCTCCATAAATATGCCAAAGTTTTCAGAAGAGTGGGCCTTAACCATCATGCTTCCAAAAACAAGAGATGGAAGAATGGTTAGGAAGGCTTAGTGGCATCAATATCCAAGAGCAGAGGAACAATAACTTATAAAAGTTATTTCTTTGTTATTTTTTTTTTTTTGGATCTCTCTCCTTGGTCATCAACCAAGCATACAGATATAACAAATGAACACAGCATGAGACGTATGGGGAAGGTGGTGATAAGGTGAGTGGGAAGTCATCCCTATTTCTTGGATACTGGGCTGTTTATATCTATGAAAGAACAGATGTGATATTAAGAAAAAAGAGCTTAAAAAAAATAATGAAATGTATGATTGTTTTACTCTTGTGACAGATTGGAATTATAGAGTAGGGGAGAGTTGAGTGAAGTAGCTAAAGCTGGTGGGCTCCCCAAAGTGATACAAATTTGTACCTATCTTCAGAATCATTGAAAGAAATCTTATATGAAACAAAGAAACAAAGAGGAAATAAAAGGGAAAAAGATCAATGAAAAAAATAAACGAATGAAATAAAAAGAAAAAACAAAGGAAAGAAAAAAATATGACAAATAAAAAAAAAGAAAGCAAAAAGAGGATAAAAAGAAGATGAAGAAAAAGACTCAAATAAGAGACAAAATTCTAAAAGAAAATGAAAAAATTATGATGCAGGAAAAATAAAAAATAAAGAAAACTATAAAAGTAAAAAGAAAAGTATTTCCTCTCTATTTTTTTTTTTTTGTTTATCTATATTTTATTATTTTATTATGACTTTTTGCGTATTTTTTTCATTTGGCAAAAGGAAGAAAGCAATAGTTTAGAAAAGAGAATGAGTCAAGAAGTTGTTGTGTTGGCAAAGTCAATTGCCAGAGTTAATGCTGATTGTATTTTCAAAATCCATTCTTAGCGGATTGATTTTGTCCTCTAAGTCACTCAATTCAGATTTTTTTTCTCTTTTTTATTTCCAAGGCAAAGAAATGTGCATATGTACAGAGGCAACTTGCTCAAAAGGATTACTAAAAATGCCCAGGAATTTCTCTATTTGAAATAACTCAAGAATAAACATTTTATATATATGTGTGTGTGTGTGTGTGTGTGTGTGTGTGTGTGTGTGTGTGTGTGTATACGTTTGTGTTCACACAACTTAAAAGAATATGCACATATAAATATACACATATGATGTATATGCACACACACATGTGTGGGTATACACCACACATGTGTATTTTTTGTGCATATGACTTTAATTTGTGTGTGTAGTGTGCGATGAGTAAATTGTCACCATTATATATTTTTAATGATGCTGATGCGCGTCATTTGTTTCTGATTTTGTCACCTGCAGAGTATAGTAGGGTCTGTAAGAAAAAGAGTACCATGACACGATTCACTATGCCAGAAATTTTGGAAACGTCACAGTGTACTGCTTGGCATTCACACGGAATGATCCAATATGAACATTTCAGAGAGTTAGGGTATCAATCTAAGGACAGTGCAGAGGATTTGGAAAGAGTTGGATCAGTCTAATGGTAATTATGAAGGTGCTTGGAGTGATGGTAATATTTTGCCTAAATTCATCTTCCCACAGGGCTTCAACATGGAGGTCTACATCAAGTGCCTTGAGGAGTTAGTGCTGTCCTGGGTAAAGAGAGTGACTGCTGGAAGACCCTATGTCTGGTAACAGGACCGTGCACCATGCCAAACAAGGAGAACCCATTCATAGCTGTCAGACAATTTCTGTGACCATATCACCCCTTACATCTGACTATCTAGATCCCTAGACTTCAGACCCTTGTTTATTATGTGAAGTACAGTTGAGTAAGAGACCAACAAAACTCCTGATACTAGCAAAGATGAATTGAAGGTAAGGATTATGGTAACATTCACTGGCTTAAACAAGAAGACCATCCAAAAGAGGTACAATTGTTTCTAAAGTTGTCTAGAGTTTGTTTGAAGCCAATGATGATTTTATTGAGCAAATTTTCTCTTTAATATTTCAAGA
Source organism: Ascarosepion bandense (assembly GCA_037127315.1). Taxonomy (NCBI): domain Eukaryota; kingdom Metazoa; phylum Mollusca; class Cephalopoda; order Sepiida; family Sepiidae; genus Ascarosepion; species Ascarosepion bandense. The sequence goes on from JBBBDQ010001734.1 coordinate 3,051,723, forward strand.
TAATGTTTGTGTAATTTTGGTAAATATATCTGTTTAAATGAGATGTCAGTGTTATTTTCATTTTTACATAATTCATCCATCATACACACACTATCTATCTATATATATATATATATATATATATATATATATATATATATATATACACACACACACTCTCACACTCACACATAGGCTGGTGAAATGTTCTTGACCCTTAAAAATGTAATTGGTTAGATTGTGTGAGTGTATATATACATATACACACATATAGAAATGTTCTTGACCCTTAAAAAATGTCATTGTGTGTGTACATGCATATATATATATATATATATATATATATATATATATATATATATATACACACACATACACAGAGGCTGGTGAAATATTCTTGGACCTTCCAAAAATTTTTAAAAAATGCCTTTGTCTAGACACACACACACACACACACACACACACACACACACATATATATATATATATATATACGCACATACACAAAAAAGGAGCACAAATGTTCTCAACCATTCAAAAATAAATATTTATTTGGCCAGATAGACATATATGAGCCAATAACTTTTCAGCCCAATCTTGTGTGTCTTTATATAAAAACAAAATAATATCAAAAATAAAAAATGTCAAAACTTGTTCACATGCACATACACACATCTATATGTGTACAGAACTTTGATAGTTTCATCCCTAAGCATATATATTTCTCCATCATACGTGTGTGTGTGCGTGAGTGAGAGAGAGAGAGAGAGAGATTAATGCTATTGTATTCATATACTTATATGTAATCAAGTGATTTTATCAATGACATTTTCATTCCCATTTCTATAATATATTTATGTCATGAGTTCTTTACTTTACCTTTTTATTTAGTACAAATGGAAAAAATAGGAAAAAAACTGACAAAGGACTTAGTTGCAGTGTTAACTCAGTTTATATCTTTGCCAATTGCACACACAAAAAGAAAAAAGAAAATTCAGCATTTCAGTGCCTGTCACAAATTTTTTCAGTGATGGCCATGTTTGAAAGCAGATATTTAATCCTCAATGAAGTATTATTTGAGTTAATCAATCAAAATATTGTGTATATTCTTTTTGTCAAACCTTTAATACTAAAAAGTAAAAGTTTGGATAAATGGACAGAATGTTTGCCAAGAGTATGACACACCTCAATGACAATCAAATCATATTAGAGAGAGTTATCCAAAAGCAAAACCATTCAATTTTCCAAGGGGAAAATAATTTTTTTATTTTTCCTTAGTTATGTTCAATTTGCTTTATTTGTTTTCATCAGAAAGTCATGATAAACAACTAAGATTCTGCTGCAGTATGATTGAAGATAAGAAATATATTTTATTAATTTTATTTAGTACAGATTATTTACAGAGAAATAATTAGATCTTTTTCTTCTTTTTTTAAGTGTTTCACCACAAGCAAGGCAATAAAGCAGCTAAGAATCAAGGAAGTTAGTGAGTGTGAGAATATAAGAAAAATTAATTATACTATTAAGTGAAAAGATAAAAGAAGAAGAATCAAAAAGATGAAAGATAGCAATTGACATTGAATTTAAAGCTCAAAGTTAACTATGAAGGAAGAAACCAGAATAGAGATCCACAAAGTGTGATAGAACTTCTTAGATACTCCAAAATTTCTTGATGAAATCAAATAGGAATTGTCTATTGTTAAGCATCTAAGAACAACACTGAGATTAAGCATTCCAGACACACATAAACAAAATATTGTCCTGAAAATTAATACCAGTTTTTACTCCTTCATGTTCCAACATGTCACATTTATTGACAGAATATAATATATATTTCCAATTTAAACACACTTCAAAAACTATCTCTTGTGAACGAAAATTTAAAATTAATTTGTGTCAATTTTATATCCCTATGAAAATGGAAGATTATTAGTTGCATTTTAGACACTTGATGCTTTTTTATTACTATAAAGGAAAAAATCCCTTGCAAACAACTGAAACCATATGTACTGGCAGTGTCTGGTAAAGGCATTTTAGCAGACAGAACTGTACAGAAGTGGTTTGCTATGTTTAAAGTTGGTGATTGTAGCCTTGTTGATGAAGAACACACAGACAGACCCCCTACTATTACAAATGATGACCAAATCAAGACATTAATTGAGAATAATCTGAATTACACAACACAATAATTAACAGAAAAAAATTTATCAAAATCTACCATTCATGAGCTTTTAGTGAGACTTGTGTTCTCAAATCACTATGATGTTTGTGTCCCATATGCGTGAAAAGAACCTTTTGGATTGCATTTCTATGTGTAATTTATTGTATTAATGCAATAAAAATGCACCTGTTTTGTAGCAAATTGTGGTGGGGGATGAAAAATGGATCATTTACAACAATATTCAGCAAAAAAGATTCTGGGATAAGAAATATGAACTGAATTTAACCACCCCAAGGTAGGTGTCATCCTCAGAATGGATTCTAAAAAGTAATGCCCCCAACTGAACAAATTAAAGGCAGCAATTAAAGAAAAACACACAGAATTAGCAAACAGGAGAGGTGTTATTTTCCATTAGAATAATACTAGACCTCACATTTTTGTGGCAACCCAATGTAAACATGGTTCCAGTTTGGCTGGGATGTGTTACCCCATCTGTCATATTCACTAGACATTGCTCCTTTGGATTTTCTTTTATTCAAGTTCTTGCAAAATAAAATCTTAATTTGAATTCTTTGGATGACATAAAAACCACCTTCATGAGTTCTTTGGCAAGAAACCATTGAAATTCTGGGAAGACAAAATCTATAAGTTAAGGGAAAGATAGAGAAAAGCCGAGCAAGAAAATGAGATGTCAAGGTTTTCATTTTTGCATTGTTTAGATGAAAATATATCCATTACACTATTTATTTAGGATGAAAATGACTGACTGAGTATTGGTAGTATATTCATAGCCAAAGGGGCTTCATCTATATAGTTAATTGATGCTTTTTCTATATGCTGTGTCCCTTCAGGATGTTGACAATCATGGTTTTCCATAATTTCCTCTCTTTTAAAGCTCTTATTAAGTTTTGTCTTTTTGCTAACTCTTCTTATCCCTCTTCTGCCAACCGTTTACACAAGCTCCTTAGATAGGTTACCCACTGCTTTCCTCTGCCTTCAATATATCTTATGAGTATCAAATTTTCTAAACACTTTTTCCTCATTACGTATTCTAGAAATTTCAACTTTCTTTTTCTGATTCTCGATGTCCACTTTTATTTCCACTTTCTCTGAAACTTATTTGTTGCTCACATGTTCAGTCTATTGTATTCTCAGCATCCTTCTGTAGAACAACATTTCTGTTGTCTCAAGTCTCTGCTGGGGAGATAATTCAGTATTCACTGCCATATAAGATGACAGCTATTTGTTCTGGGGTAGTTAACACCCCTATATCCATGGACAATATGGATTCGTCCGGTTTATATAATGCCAGACATTTCTACCTTCAAACGGAGGAGTATACTCATAGTTTAACCACTCACAGTGAACAGAGGACTCTTTCACCTTATAATTGTGATCCCTTAAACAGGACTACAACACTATTATACAACAATTCCTCTTTTATACTTGTTGTTTATCATTCTAAGAACACTGAAAGCAAACATAATTTTGCTCTTGATATATTAAGCAAATCCAAATATTATCACGAAGTGGATTATGAGTTAGTTATAACTATGTTGAAAAAATTCTATTTTTATATGTCAGATGTATAATTTATGAGACTTACCTGGATATTTGGTCACAAAAATAACTATTCTATTGCAAGAATATTAAACAAACTCAACTATCAATAAAATTGTTTTAAAAGAGTGATTCTAAAACATTTTTGGGTTGCCACCCACTTGCTTATCAAAAGACCTCCACCCCAATATGTAGTCAAACTTGGATTTTCTTGATGCTATTATTACATTTTAAAGGAATATCTTAGCATTTTCTCTAATAGTTGTGATATAAATTATATACACTGTAAAATGAAAGCAAGATACACTTCAGGTATAATGTGTGTGTGTGTGTGTTGCATGTTATGTTTCAGATATACCACTGACTGCCACCCTCTGGCTTCCCAGTTTTCTTCTTACCACTCTCCTGGTGGTGGTACAGCTCACTTTTAGAGTCACTGCTCTAAAATGTCTTAAAGAGATTGTCTTTTATCAGTTATTGTTGTCAAATTACCTAAGTTTCCACTAAAATAGATTCAGTCTAACATAATACAATTGTATTCGTTCTATAAAGGAAGAGAGCACTCAGAGATGCAAATGCCTTACAGTTAAGAGTCAAGATTTAAATTAGATAAAAAGACAAGTCTTTATTAAACTTAAATTAATCATACAATACAGGATGTATTCATTTTTATTAAAAAGAAAAATAATTTTTCATAATTCCTATGTAAATCATGAGAAAATTTCTTGAAATTGAATAATTATAGAACCAATATAATTTTAAATAATCATGGAGCAATTTATTGAGTTCTAATAAGTCTAAAAATATTCATTTACACAATTTTTGAAAATAGTTAAACTGATGCAAATATCAAAGGTGTTTTTAGTTCAAGTTCTCTTCTGAAAATTTGTATATATCATACTCATATAACAAAGCATATGACAACATCACATTGAAATGCTAATTCTTGTATGATCACTGAAGTTAAGCATTATTGAGCCTGGTCAGTATGAAGATGGGTACCTGTTTGGGAAAACCAGGTGTTGTCAGCATGGATGTATGGGTGGTGTCATGGATAATGGAGAATTGTTAATCAGAGAGCAGAGTTCTAATTATCAGTGAGTTCATTATATTCACTTACATTCAAATACCCTTTGGAAAGGCTTGAATACCCATCTTCTCCTTGCAACCATAGGTTACTTAGAAAGACCTGTATCACTAAACCGTTATTATCTAAAAATTTGTTTGTTTTTTTAATTCTATCTAAAAATTAATATTTCTTGGTTTTAAATAAACTGCAAATTACAAATCAATCAATTAATTGATCAAATAATAAAAGAACCAATTTGTTGAGAGAATAATTTTGTTTCCCTATGATTCTTCCTTCTTATGAACTGTGACCTTCAGGACATGGGCAATGATTGGCTCTCCATAAGTTCTTGTCACTTGTAGTGCTAAGCAATATTTGACACTCCACCATCTGTGTTTGAGGCAAATGGATGGTAAGCAGGAAGAAAGCCATTGTATTAAATAATATTCTAAGGATAAAGATAAGGATTGAAATTCTATGTAAAATCATCCAACTGTAGCCCTAACCAAAATTCTAAAACATTTTTGGCTTAAATGATGGCATTTATTGCATGAATTTACAATGAGCTATAATATATAGATCTATTTTGATTATATAACTAGTACCTTGATGTGGGCTTTAGTCCTACTGGAGATTATATATCAAAGAAAAGAGAAAGCAAAAAACAAAAAATATGGTCAGAGTGGAATATTGATGAGCCTTTATTTCTCTAAGTTTCAAGAGATTAATTTTTTTCATCATGTAGCAAAAATATCTTTTCATCACAATTCTTTTTTGAAAAGTTTTAGTAATGACGAGTTCAATGATGGAATAAAAACAATATTCCTCTTTTTGTTTATTTCTCTTGAGTAAGTTTCTTTTGACATATACATAAATACCAAAGTTAGAAGACAAAAAGTAAACATGATCCTTCACCCACAAAACAAAGAAAGAAAGAAAAAAAAAAGGAAGAGAAGATCTATTTTCTCTCTATGAATAGTGAGCAATACAAACTACCTTAAATATTATCATTTTTACAATTAGGTCTTCTTTATCATAGACTAAAAATGACCCAATCAAAACAAAATTATTTGTTTAAAGAATGTTGCAGTAAAAAAGTTTACTACTTTTATGGCATGTAACTTTTTAATGTAGAAATATATCACCAAGGCAGAGTACATATACTAGTAAAATCCAATTCAACATTAATAACCAAAAAAAGAATAATAAAATTATTTGGCAAGAAATTTGATTCTGGATTGATTTTTTTTTTTTAAAGCTTACCAACATTTTGCAGGTTATTTAAGGCAGAAAATATTTTTAGACTTTAAGAATTTTGGGCAATAATAATATACAAGGCTTACTAGTTAATCCACAGCTAGATAGAGATGAAATGACTTTATATCTTTCCCAATGGTATTAGTGCATCAGTGAATATAATAAAACTGAACAAATTAGAACTCGGCTCTCAGAGTTCCAATTTCAAGTTGATATCCCTTGCACCATCCACACATATAAGCTTATAACACCTGGTTTTCTTAAGTGGTCACCCATCTAGGCAGGGAGCAGACTCAATATTGCTTAATTTTTGTGATTTTGCCATAAACCATTTGATTCAGGAAAGATGTAACATGTCTAAAATCATAAATAAGTGAATGCCAGATATTGTTGTCTAATTTATTTCTCTTTCATCTTCAGAAAACTTTTCAACCAACCGTCATACTCTTCAATAAAAAAAAGGGAATGATATCCTAGATAAAGGCTAAAACACCTGAATACTCTTTATGAATATAGATAGAACAGGATGGAATCACTATCATAAGAAAATGGAGGGGTTACTTTAAGCTTCTACAAGTTGATTGTCTGAATAAGATTACATGTTTTTATTTTGCTCATTTTCTTTTATAGATTTCACAAAGGATATCCTTTTTCTTTTTATCTTAAAATAGCAAGATGGGGTAACATCTCCAAAGAAAACTTGGGACTAGCTGATCAAATATCTTCAAAGACATAAGCCAACAAGAGTTTGAGACATCAACAAGCCAGTTTTACCAATTTCAGTTGCACTGTTCATATGGCTTCTGCAACTTCGTGGTGCTTACAGCATACACATATAATAAGAACAATCAAAGAATTTTTTTGACAATTTACTGAATTTATCCAAAATAAAATCTTGTAAGCTTATTAAATTTTCTTTTTCAAATATCATCTTGATTTCATGTGCAACATTTCTTCCAACCACTTATCTAAGATTCAACAATTCGTATCCTATTTAAATTCGTATCCTATTTAAATTCATATCCTATTTAAATTGCAACTTTTAACTGAAGAATAATTCATTTGAGCTGCACAGAAATTATTAGCAAAAAACATGAAAGAACAGTTAGAAGTTATTGCATTTTTGTTTGCATATTAAGACTGTTCATTTATAAATATAAATTGCACTAAGAGAACCCAATGACGGATCATAGCTTTTAACCTTTTCATTCACCATTATCAAAGAACCATTCTGAAAAAAAAAAACTTTAATCTTCTTGAGAAAAATTTTTAATCATCCCAAAATAAATTTTGTTCTTCAACTTTATCATTTATAGTTTTTAGTCTTTTCTTCTTATATGTGCTGTGCCCCTTCAGGATGTTGGTGAATATGGCACTCCACAATTTACTCATCTTTGTAGCTCTTGATAAATTTTATCTATTGCTATCTCTCCTAAATCCAGTTCTGCCAACCATTTACACAAGCTCATTAGGTAGGCTATGCTGTTTTCCTCCATCCTTCATTGACTTCAATCTATCCTGTGAGTATCAAATTTTCCAAGCTCTCTTTTCAACTCTTTTTCTGTTAAGTATAAATGTCCTTTTTGTTTTAATTTTCATAAAACTTTGTTATTGCTCATTTGTTCAGTTCATGATATTCTCAGAATCCTTCTGAAGAACCAAACTTCTGTTGCTTTTTCTTCAGCTGTAAGGAGATTGTCCAATATAAAAGCAGGACCAATATTACATAACAATTTAGTACTTTTGCTTCTTAATGCTTTGCTTAATTTTTGGAAGGCATCTTTTGCTTTCACAATGCATTTTATAAATTCAGTGTCACATTTTTGTCCACTGTTAAACCACTTCCTAGATATGTAAATTTCTGTACATGCTTGATTTTTGGTATTTCCAATTTGTAATTTGTATGTTGGCCAGTTTCTTTTACTAAAAGCAATATATTCTAACTCTTTGTAATTAAGTTATTTCCATTTCAAACTTTTCTTTACAATGTTCTAGAGAAGTTATTGTAGTTTCTTTTCTATGTTTGGTATCAATATAGTGTCATCTGTATATCTTATGTTAATATTGTAGCTGCTAATAATGAATCCTGGTAGGATTTCTAATTCTCTTAGTGTTGAGGGGCTCTCCACCTTTCCACGGTAATGGACTATTTGAATCACTAAATAAAATAGTAGTGATTATACCTCGAGGGAGGAAGTCCAGTAAGGAAGTCGAGTGAGCGAGTCAGTCGGGTATTTCCAATATTGCACCGGAAGTGATCTACTAGTCAATCTATCATGTCTCTACGACGATACTGTATACTAATTACCTTGTTCTGTATTCTACTAATCCTCACCTCTTGTAACTACTTCTCTTTCCTGTCAATACACCTACTTTTATATTGTTATGTTGTTTTGTATTATTTCACATAATTCTGTTACCCGACGTAACACTTAGGAACACCTCACTGTATAGGTTGAATAAGTCCAGTGAGAAGACATATCCTTGTCTTAAACCTCTCTGAATTTTTCTATATTTACTGAACTCATTTTCTATTCATATGATGGTGGTTTGCCTCCAGTATAGGTTCTGGATTATTCTCTTATTATTCCCAAGTATGTCAAGGTTACCTATCAATTCCAACAGTTTTTTGTGACGTATTTTATTAAGTGGTTTTGCTTAATTTATAAAACATAGACATACGTGCCTTTGTATTGCTATTTCTGATATCAGTCTGAGCATAAATATGACATTTTGTGTCTCAGCGTTTTTAACAAATTCAAGTTTTTCTTGGTTCATATTAGTAACCTGCTGGGCCATTGAACAGAGCAGCTGAGCATTTTAATTTAGTTTATATAAGTAGAAAATTTAACATGTAAGTATTGTTTGTTAATCATACATTCATGCTTTTTTAACACAAAATGTATGTAATGTTTTTGCTTTTGTAATTTAAGCAAAATTAGATCTTGCAATTAAATCCTAATGTACTTTTTTGTCTCATAATTTTGTATCATACTGGCACTGTCTGCAGAAATCTCACCAGTCACCTCAAACTAATGATTTGTTGTTGATGGCATGACATTAATCTTGACTCCTGATGAGGATATTGAAAATGTTAAAAATTGACGAGAACACTCAATCATGAAGGTATGAAAGGTTATAGATGTAGCAATTATATGAACTTTGTACTAACAATATAAGGAATTATGTCTATTGGTCAGAAAAGACCTCTTTCAAACAGAGCAATTGTTAAATAGCACAACAAAACAGTAATAACTACTTAAGGAAATTGACTGTTATAGTAGATACGTTTCTCACTAATTGAAGAGAGCAACCTCTTTAGAAATAAAGCCAAAAATATGGTGTGACAATGATTAAGTCAAGCACACATTTAATAGATCCACTAGTTCCAATCCTATTAAGTAAGCAAAGGTTAAAAATAGAATGCTGTCATTTTGGCATGAGTTTCATCTCTAACACTTAATTTGATAATTATGCAATCAAACAAACTTATTGTCTTATCAGTTGTCACTCACAGCTGGCTTCGTGGATTTTAAAAGTAACCTTCATTAATTGGTTGGTATCATTTTTTTTTAATCATTTCACCCCAAGCAAGGCAGTAATGCCACTGATGTGCAGGGGGCTACATAAGTGTAAAAAGTTTAATTAGAATAGAGTGAAGAGGAAGACGAACCAGTTAGAAAGGAGCAATAGAAAGATGAGAATGCATGTGTGATGACAGTTTCAAAGGTGGAGAGAAAGAAAAGGATATACGGGGTGGGGAAAGAACTAGAGTCAAGTGGTTAATAGATGAGTATTGACATTGCATTTAAATTCTAGGAGGTTGTAGCCGTCAGGAAAGCAAAGAATATGGGAGCGAGTTCCACAGGCGGGAAGTGCGAGAGAAGAAGCTGCAGGAGTAGAATTGTCGTCTGCATTTGGCTAACCTAACTGTGAATGGGTGGGACCCAGTTGCCAATCTGGTTGCACGAGTAAACACCTGTTGAAGAGGCACCAGTGACTTAAGTTCGTTGGAGCAGAAGCCATGAATGTATTTATAGAACAGACAAAGGGAGGCCACATTTCGTTGGCGGGGAAGTGGCTGTAGTCGAGCCACCAAGTCAGTACCTATCACATTACTGATTCTCCTTTGGAACCTGTCAAGAACACTGAGGTGAACGGCAGGGGCGCCTGACCATATATGGCAGCAGTACTCCATGCACGGACAAATGGTTGACTTGTATATATGCAGGATGGATTCAGGCGGAAAAAACATCCTGGCTCGATACAGTGACCCAACCTTCTTAGCAGTGGATTTAGCTATGGACCCGATGCATGGAAGAGACATTTCAATTAAAATAAAAAAACACTAAATCTCAGGACCACAATACTTAAATGACATTGTTTTCTTGAATAGCAACCACTTCCTAGTGAAAAGAAGAGAACTTATTTTAAGATATTGGAGACAATTAAAAGCCTAACCAAAATGGAATTAACGGAAAAAGTATTTATTGTCTACCAACTTAAGAAATAGTAGAAAATTAAAATCAACTGAGTCTTAAATAAAATCTGAAAAATCTTATGTCCAACTAGAAACATATAACTTTAGTCCGTGTAAAAAAAAAAAAACAAAGTTTGTACTTTGCTTAGCCAAGATCTCATATATAGTAACAAAATCAAAAGCGAAGAAATCTTAGGAATACTATTAATATAAACTACAAACAAAAAGCTATATTCAAGTTCAACAATAGTTAAAATTCTTTATGCAATAGTCTGTTTCTAAGATGAAACACTGTCACAATTTTTTTATTATAAATTTTTCCCTCAATTTATTACTGCTACAGTTCTCAGATCCTTTCCATACAATTGGAACATGAATAACTTTTACTGAAAGAGAGACTCCTAAGGATATGAGATGTAAGTTCAAATTTCATTAAAACCTTGTGCTGTCTGAGAATTACAACAAAAAAGAGGAATAAGATAAAAGAAATAAAAAATAAGAAGATTGTCTCGCTTCCATAGGGTATGTCAAATGGGGGTAGGGGATGTTATCTCATCCATGAGTACCCTTTGTTATCCCCCCACCACCACTATTCATCAAATGGATTCTTTAGTCCTCCCAACTGAGTGAGCATGTCTTGGTGTTTGGGCTGCTCACTCAGGCATGATGCTTCCAACTGCAGCTGTAATTCCTTAGTAACAACCTTATTCAGTAAATCTCTACCTTAAGTGGTCCTTGGGCCTTGTATTGCATAAAAACAAAAAATTTAAGAAAGTAAACATCAAATAAAAGAATAATGTATCTTTAGTGTTAGGATTTTTGACCTACATTGAATGGGTTGTAATTTTGATGCAGTAAATAGAATCTATTTTAGCTGTCGTTGGGGAAATAAACCCATTTCTAGCAATGTCCTCACACTTTCACAGTATATAAGACTTACATTATAATAATGATCCAAATTTTTTGACGATCTCATAACCTCAACTAACGAAGAGAAAGCCTTGTATTGCAAAGCATTTTCATCTTATTACATTAACATTAAGCTTTGTAATTTTTCTGAATAAAAACATCAATAAATTTTCAGATGACTTGCAAAGTTTTATGCCTACTTTTGATTAGTGTGTGAAGTTGTGGATGCAACCAATTGCTGATCATAGAAAGTATTTGATTTATTCAAACTGAACTGACAAAACACATGGGAAGGGTAGAGAAGATTGCACACTACTCAAATTTTTATCAAGGTTGACTGAATTTTTCGAAACAAAAGTCAAATGAATTTTTTTTGTTACTAGCAAACATTGGCAATGCTATCCCAGAAGGCAAAGCTACAAAGTTAACATGCCTTTATGGCAAACATTAGAAGATTTAAGAAGCTAGCTTTATCTGACATATTTATGTGCAGCATAAGAAGTGAAATTGATGCTTGATATATCAAAGGACCAAAATTCTGACCAGACATTACCAGGATTTCCTCCTCCCACTCTAGGTGTTTTGTACTTTTTACCAATTTTTCTTTTCTGTTTTTATTAGAATGACCTTCTTTATGATTTAAAATAAAATTTCTTTTGGATGCCATTGAATTCTTTGGATAGAAGACCTTCTTATAGGAAATGAAGATGATAAAGAATTAAGAGGGGTAGGATTAGGAACTCCATAAATAAAGACAAAATAATGGATAAAGATGATATCGTTAGGATTTATTGATGAGAATTTTGAAATGGTGCTCAACCACTTGAGTTATTCCTCAACTTTAATCTGCCAAATTTCAAAAAATTGTCAAAATGTAAGGAGAAAAAAAAAACAATGAATAAAGGCAAAACATCAATTTTTAAAAACAAAATAAGACCAAAACAATGCAAAATTCAGTAGCATTCATAATATACAAAAATTTTAGCAAAGTAAATTAGAATGTAAAACCAAATCTTGCAGACAAGCAGACATGAAAGATACTGTATATAACGACAAGAAAAAATCTAGTAAATGGCATTAGTTGTTTACTAAAAGAATACAAATAATAATAAACAACCATCACAAGTTCTTAATTTTCTTGATACACATATTTTATGTGCCATGTGCCTTCAGTACATAGGCAATTATGGCCCTCCACTTCCTCCTGTACCTTATATTTTTTTTATTTCTCCCAAACCCTGTTCTACTATCCATTTACTCAAGTTCATCAAGTATGTTATGAGCTGCTTTCTTCTGTCCCTCTTTCCCCTAATGTCCTGTGAGTATCAGTTTTTCCAAGCCCTCGTTCTTCATTACATACCCCAAAAATTTCACCTGCCTCTTCCTGATGTTAAGCATAAGTTTCTTTTTTGTTTCCATTTTCTCCAAAACTTTGTTGTTGCTCACATGTTCAGTCCATGGTATACAAAAATAAATAGATAAAAATATAGGTACAGAAAGAGTATTCTTAACAGACTCTTCACAGTCAATGATAAATAAAAACAAATTTAATAGAATTAATAATTAATAAACAAAACATATTCAACAAAGTTTCTCCTTTTTATACCAATTACAAATAAGAAAACTAATTTCTTAACATGAGAATCTATGTGAAGTACAAAGTTTTGTTTAATTAAAGTTTTGTTAATTAATCTACAGTTGAAGAATAATAAAAAAAGAAAGAAAAGAGGAGTGAAAGAAAAGTTTTAACTGAACAATGTTAGAATGGATACTTTTCCCTAAGGGTGTAAAATGAATTGTGGGTAAGCAGGTAGGATAAAAAAGCAGAAATGAGCAGTGAGGTGCCTTTTCTTCAATGTCATGTTGTAATGTGAAGACATTTTTTGGACAGCTTATGAAACAGACCAGAGGCAAGTGAGAAATAACAAGTTAGAAAATTTGATAGATTTAGTAAAACAGCTTGACAAATGTATGTTACTATTCTGTTTTAGAAAAGGATAAAGATACCACTAGTGAGTATGATTCTTTCATTCTTGAATTAAGACTATATAATCTGATGGCCAGATTACAACAAATATGTTTATCACAGACGGGACTTGCATATAGCTATCATACATGACACCGAACTTGTTCAGAATAATCTAAATTGTCTGCTGTATACAATCGCTTTCTAAGATCTCTGGTTAAAAATGGCTTTGAGTGAGTGAAGCCTATTGGTCTTGGTTTAGACCACACTGTTTCAACACTTATGTACTGGTGCTATAGAGTCACAAACAAAGAACTGTAACAGTTAACAGAAACCACGTCACTTGAGAACTTTTAACAGTGTAAAATCAAAAATATGATACTCACCTTCTAGTACCAAACTAGTGTCCAGTTGGCAGACTAAAGGGGATCAGGCTGTAAATGAATACATACCATGTACTTGAGTATTCATGGCTAAATGATAGATATTCATTGACCACAGTATTTACAGCAAAGACAGCAGCCAATCAGAACCTAGAGAATAGGCTTGCCCAAGCAGCAGAATGAAACCCCTCAGCCTATTATATAAACCAGTCACTCCCTGGTCCAAACAGGTGGTCATAGCAGACTCAACTTGCAATACAGTAGAGTACTGGTCTGGAAAGGAAATTCCATCAATACTGGAAAGTGTAATATCAGCTTCTGGACATGAGAAATCTATTTTCCTGAAAAAAATCCAGTCAATGACTACCAAATGCTTCTTTATAAGGAAACAGATATTACCATTGGAAGGAGCTAAAGGATTCATACGTGTATGAAAACAGGTGCACTGGAAGATACATTGTTTAACATCTCAAATTATGTTTGTTTACACAACCCCATTTTTTAAATATTTTTTAATACCATGTCCCTTCAAGAAATTGGTTTGCCACAGATTCCTTTTCTAATCTGTTTTGAATTGCCATGGTTTCTGAGGAACTATAGTAGAATGATTCCCTGTTGCCTACTGCATGATTTTGAATTCAGAGACGTCACACTCACTGACTGTTTGTCACCCAATGCTAGAGAGTTCAGTCTAACCTGCCATTTAATTCATAGCTGGGTGGGGAGAGATATGTTCATGCCTTTTCAAAGGGTATTTTTGTAAAAATGAATGCAACAGAAAAGGATAGGAATTGAACTCATTGTACCAATTCTACTTTTTGTGCTATTAGCAGTAACAGGACCCAAACATTCCTAACATTGTTCTTTACTGTATGTTAATTATGCAATTGCATAACACTCAAAAAGAAATAGCTTCTCTTTTATTATATTGTGTATGACATCAGATGCTTATGGTATACCAATAAATCATTTTTTGCCTTGTTGCAGATAACAGCTGGGTAGCAGTCTGGCAAAATGGTATTTGACATGAAGTAGAGGTATATCATTGAATTCCTTCATGCATAAAAGAGTGACATTTATCAATGTTTTCCATACATTTATGAATGAATGTGAGAACAATTAGGAAGTTGGTAATACCTTTAATGAGTGTTAATATTGATGTATGTTACAAGACATTTATACAAATTTAACTTTCAAGTTCTTGTTCATCCCTAGTGAAATAGTATTGCCAATGGTGGTCGTTATGTACAAAAATTAAGTTTTGTAACTGAAGATCTGTTCTCCCTACAGTGTAATTGTGTGTGCGATATCTGTTTTTGTTTTTGTTTCCTTGGAAATCAATACAGGGTATTACTTACAGAGCATTCTATATACACAGATACAGATCTATGATTAGAAGCTAAAAGTAAGTTCAATCTCTGGGTAAGGTACTGCAGTTTTACACTTAGTGGAAACTGGGTGAGCAATAACTGAGCAGTACTAGAAAGCAATAAATGAGATAAACCTATTCAAATGAAAATCTACCTATAACAGTAAAACATAAATAATCTAAAGGAAATGTTTTTCTGTTTAAATTTCTGGGACAAGGAATAATTATTATTTACATTTACTAGAGGGTATAACTGCCAAAATGTTGTGATAAGAACAAAAAAGAAGGTTTGATTGAAATGTTTTTTGACTAATTTACCAGCCTTTTGCAGGTTATTTAAATCCAGAGTATATCTTTAGATTGTAAGAATTTTTTGGAGATAATAAGGATTTAATGATACAAGCCCATATTAATTAACCCATAGCTGGAGGGAGAAGAGATGGATTCAAACCTCTCCCAGGGTTATTTGTGCAAAAGTGAATATAATGAACCCAACTGGAATTAGAACTTGGCTTTCTGAGTTCCAGTTTTGATCCATTATCTATTATATCCTCTGCACCTCGGAGATCCAAGCTTCTTTTAACACTTGGTATTCCCAAGTGTTCACCCATCAAAGTACTGATCAGGTTCAGTTTTGCTTAACTTTGGTGACCATACAAGAACCAGTGTTTCAACATGATATGGCTGTAAGCTAAGAACAAAGATGAGAATAAGAGCTGACATGTAATTAAAGAAATATTAGTTATTGAAGTAAATCTACGCAAAAACTACAAAGATTCTCATAGAGGCATAACTTGCAAAAATGAGAATGACTTGAAATTATCAGAAACAGTTCAAAATCTGGCTATTATAATTTCAAATCTACACAAATGCTTAAAATAATCTTCTACAGATCTGTTTATCATAATCTCACGTCTGAACTAATGCTTAAAATCATCTTCCATAGATCAGGCTATTATGACCTCATATCTGCACAACTACATAAGATCAAAATTGATAGAACAGTGCTCTGCTTGCAACTGAAGTAGCAACTCCATGAATCCAGCACCAAAACTAGTGTCATCTAATTATTATCTATTTACCTAGAAATATGCAAAGAGAATGAGATTCATGCCTATGTCCGTTAACTACAAATTTGGATCAAAATGCTAGAAAAATCCTACTTTCTTTATAACTGCTAAAATAAAAGCAACAAAATTGTTGCTCTCAGTTATGCATAAAATTGTAAAAAGAAACTTGAATATAATCTTCAACTATTCATTTTTACAAAATGTAAACCCCTCTCAAAAACAAATCTGCAAAATAGCATCATGAGTAAAATAAATTTTATTAGTGCTCACGACTAAAACTTGCCATAAAGTTTTAGTTTTTTGTGCTACTATGCTAAACTTGTGAAAATTTACAATCCTTAACACAAGCCTTTCTTTCTTGGTGTCAGCCATTTTTGCTTCATGCTTTTACTATAGGTTCAAAATCTGAGCAAATCTAGGTCACCTTGCTAATGAAAAATATTACATAATTTTGAACTTAGAAAAACTTTTGCTATCAAATCACTTTTATATTCTGTATTTTACAATAAATTTGAAAAAGAATTTGCAAAGCAATTTTTTAAAAATCTAAATCTTCTTACTCCAAGCATTTAAAGGTTTATCAGACTTTTCAAAAATAAATAGATTAAAAAGGTTTTGATCTTTGTTCAAGAAAGAGATAATGAAATTCAACCAGTTGTCAAATAGAATTGATTTTATATTGTACTTGAAAACTAAATTTTCTCAGGATAATAAAATGAAGTAAATTCTTCAATGGCTCTAGCCCAGTAATTGCCAGTAAAATAAATGATAATCTGAATGATAAGTAGAAAGAGTAGAGAAGAAAAATGGAAAAAGCACAAAATAAATTTAGGTTCATGATTATTTCTTTATTAGAAAATATATAAAAAAAATCAAAAAACACATCAATTAGAAACTTAATTGATATTCATTAATTTAACTCATTAGCATGGAATATACATAATTTTTATTGACTAAATATTTAAGTTAGGTTCATTACAATGTAATATTATAGCTAACTTTTCATTGACTGTGTTTTTAAAAATTCACTAGATCTTCTACTGAATCATTTTTCTTGAAAGCAAGAATGCCAAATGTGTACAATTTCTCAGAAACAATTACTCTTTTCACAAGTGGCTCTTTGACTGCAATGGGGTTGAATTGATTTACTGAAATTTCATCTTAATTTCAAGGCAGATGTAATTACCAGCATGATTTTTATGAACATAACATGTCCATTAAAAACAACTAATATGGTTCAGTAGTGTGCAACCCCCTGAGCAATAAGCAGTATATTTTGATCTTCTAGGTCCACTGCTGATGTCCTAAATGCCATAATATACAGAATCAGTGATCTTTAACAAGGCGCAGCATAGGGTTCTTACACAAGCACTTCAGCTATGGAATCTATGGAAGAGTACATACAATAATCAAATCATTCCCATCATGTAGGTTCTTGAAGTTTGTTAACATCCACACTTCTGAAATCTATGAAATCAATTCAAATATCCTACAAGTTTCACTACTAAGTTCTACTCTTTTTCTGATTCCCATAAGGCAATAAATGGTGATGGAATCCCAGCCATTGTCCTAAAGAGATGAGCCCCTGAGTTGACTCCAGCCCCTCACCAAACCTTACAACTATTTCCTGCTTTTTTGTTTGTTAAAAATCCTCATCTGTAGTTCCTGTTTTTAAGAACTCTGTGGATCCCTCTATCACTCTGTTAGCCTTTTACCACTTTTCAGCAAAGTATTTAAGGCTCTAATCAATGCTGAAGTAGTTAAGCATTTCACTTATCATGACCTGCTCTCTGATAAACGATATGGTTTTCGTATTGCCAGGTCTACCACTGATGTGCTAACTACCATCACTGAATATGTATCCCAGGCTCTTGATAAAAATGGCAAAGCTTGAGCTTTGACTCTAGATATCTCGAAAGCGTTTGATGTGGCTTGGTATGCTGGCCCTCTGTGCAAGCTCTAGAACTATGGTATTACTAGATGACAGTTTGATTTAATCCAATCATTCCAATAAAATCGTTTTGAATGAGCAAGCTTCCAGAACCAAATGCAGGTGTCTCTCAAGGCTCTATCCAAGGTCCTACACTGTTTCTGCTCTTCATAAATGATCTTCCTGATGTTATAAGTTCCAAAGTAGACATCTATGCAGATGACATCACCATTTACTCCCATCTCAATAGGAAACTTTAGGAAGGGAAAAGCTTGTAAATTTTAATGCCTCCAAAACAAAATGGTTCTCCTTTAACCACCACAGAGGACTTCCTTGCCAACCATCAACATGGCTGATGCTAGTTTTCTTGAGAGCAACAAACTGAGCTTGCTTAGCCTTACCTTTTCAACTGATCTGAAGTGAAATAATGGTATTGAATCTATAGGTGCATCTACTGCTAGGAAGGTTGGGTCACTGTTTCAAACCAAAAGTTTTTCTCATCAAGATCCATCTTGCACATTTATAGGTCTACAATTTATCCATGTACTGAATATGGTTGTGATATCTGGTTGGGTGCTCCTGTTATTCATCTCGAGGTTCTTGACAAAATCAAAAGAAGGATCTACAATGTAACTGATCCTGACTTGGCATCTCAACTTCAGTTATTTTCTCACTGACACAAGGTGGCTTCCCTCTGTCTTTTCTAGAAATATTTTAATGACAACTGCTCTGATGAGCTTTTATCTCCGGTGCCCCAATGACATGAATTTAAGCACGCTACTAGATTGGCATCTAGGTTCCACCCTTCTGCCATTTAAATAGTTAAATGTAACTGCTAATTCTACTTCAACAGTTTCTTTTCTGACATTTCTCACCTGTGGAAACCCCCTTTCATTTTATTTTCTATTTAAAAGCAATGTCAATTGCTATCTTGTATCTTCTTGAATCCTGTTCATGTTTATTCTTTCTTCAATAATCTCTGTACCCAATCTTATCTCTCACTGCACATTAGTAGTGGTTCCACCTTTATTGGGGTGAAATGATTAAAAAAAAAAATCAATGATCTGCCTGAAAGCATTCTCAGATTGTTAGGAAATGTCTATACAGATGATACCACAGGGTATGGGCACACCTCCAAAAATCTAGATGACGAGGGCCTGGTAGCCACTCTCCCATTCAAACAGTTCAATAAGTAAAAAAACTAGCATGTAACCTTTAAAAACAAATCTAATAAGCTTTCACTGAGCTGAACCTAAATACTCACTCGTCATGATGAAGGCTGAACCCTCAAAAAAGTTTCTTGCTTTGAGCATCTACTGGAACTTAAGTTCATCCCGGAGTTCAAGTGGAACTCAAATATACAAACTACTGCTAAAGACACTGGAAGAAACTGATGACTTCTTATACAGCTAAAAAAATAAAAGTATTTCTGTGTTGTATCTTTATAAAAGTCAGATCAGATCATAAATGAGATATAATTGCGATATCTGGGCTGAAGCTGCCTAATCCTCTCTTTCCAGTCTTAACAAAGTTCAAAAAGATTTTTTTTTCTTTTTTGTTCATCAAGCAAGGCAATGACGCCACTAAGATGCAAGGGTTTACTGAGAATGAAAGAAAACAAAAAGACATTAGAAAGAACTGAAAGCCCAATTTTAAACATGGAAGAAGGGATAAAATTTTACTCCTGTTCAAAAAACCTAAGAGGAGTATGAACAGGGCATTTGGAGAACATATCTACTCCTATTTACACAAATCTGTAGGCAATATACTATTTTCCACTCTACAGCCTCTTTCCAACAGATGCAATGTTACAAGCCTATCACTACTATTGCTATTTCCATGGAAAATGTTCCTATAAGCTACATTCACTAATTTTTCCAGTTCAGACAATTGGTTTATCATACCATATACGCAGAGATGAATCATTCTCATTCCTTTCTAAAGTTTCATTTAGGCAATTTCTCTCGAGCCACTACTAGTAACAGACTCTCAGGTGGATACTTCATCAACTATAATCTTAGTCTCTGTTATCTATCCCATATGTCTTTCTTGGACAAACATACAACTATTTCATTCAGTAACCTTTAACTTGAGTTGCTCTTGGGACTTGTATTGGGTAAATGTTTATTAAAATAAAGAAAGTTCTCAAAGTCATTCATAGTGAGTATTATCAATTATCATCACTAAATTCTTTACAATTTATGGTGACATGCTAAAACAAGACTCATGAATATCTATAAGGGTCAAATAGTTTGAAGTTTTCTCAATTTTTAATCAACTATTTAAGGTTATGTAAATTTTTTATTAGTGTTGTGGAGTAAATAATATACCTCACCCTTGTGACTCAAATGAACTAGTCTAGATGCTTAAATAAAGAATACCGGTGAGTCTAGAAAAAAAAATCTCATTGGAGACAGTTCTTAGAGTATTTCTTACAGACATCACAATGAGTATGTAAGCAACATTTAATATTATAACTGATAGAAAATGATTTATAATAGTAATGAGGAAGATATTTAAAACTTATACCAAGTTAACAAATAGGAAAAAGATATTCCTTAAAAATGGAGGAAATATTGACTTCTGTGGTACAAATTCAACAACAGTAACACCAGCAGTTGCTGGAATTGCATGAGCAACAACAAAAGTTAAAGGAAATAATTCTGAAAGAAACAAAACTTGAACAAAATAATAAACTTACAGTCTAGGAAATATCAGATGAATGTTAGAGAATCTTAGGTCTGCAATACCAAGCAAATTCAGGAAAAAGAATGTGCATATTTACAAATAAAAGAAAAATCTATAAAAAGGAAAACTAATCCTTGTTTCACAAGTGAAAGGTTATATTTCAGAGATGACTGTCTCTTTAAGAATTCAAAATGCTATAAGTGTGGTCAAGTGGGATATAAAAAGTCATGCTGTAAAATTAAATCAAGAAAAAAAATCTCACAGGAAAAAAATTGTACACAGCATTGCAACAAATAAATAAATATTGAAAACAAGAAAAGTTTCGAATTTGAAAATAAATGATATGGAATTGAAAATGCAGCTAGACACTGGTAGTGATATCACAATAATCAGTAAAGCCACATGTAAAGAAACTGGAAAGTCAATATTAGAAGGATTTCCAAAGTCACTAATTGTGTCCCAGGTATGAAATTATTTTTTATAGGCAAAATGACTTGTAATGTTTCTTTTTGTAATCAGTGTGTAAAAGCTGTGTTAAAAAAATACTATGAACTTATTTGGTACAGAAAATATTGAATTGAGCTTTGTGAATTTACCTAAAAATTTTGATTGCATAAACATAAGTGGACAAATGACCAATTTTAAAAAAGTAAAAAATTGAAAGGAAGAATTGAAAAAATGTTTTCTGGATATTCTGTCAAATGAGTTGGTTTTCCAAACTCAAAGTGAAATTTCAATTGAAAAAATGTTTGACGCCAGTATTTAAACTGAAATAGTGTTCATTTGCTGCATTAAAAACAAGTCAACACTGAATTAATTTAACAGACTTGAAAAAAAATAGGGGTAATCAAAAAGATTATTCACTCAAAATGGACAGTAACAACAGAAAAACAAATAATAAAATTCATGTATTTGCTGATTTCTCATCAGGGTTTAGAACCCCATAGCTACTCATTACCAAGTTGAGAGGAAATTTTTCCAGTGAAAAGATGTGTTTTTCTGAAGTGTATTTACATAAAGAATGTTCAGAGTTAACCATAAATACACACAAGGGATTGTATAAGTTCAACCAATTTTGTTTTGATATAAAGGTGGCTCTAGATATATTTCAACAAGTTATGGATACTATGTTTGCAGATTGTGAATATCACAGTAGCTCATCAGGATGATATATTAATTAAAGTGTATCTAAAGAACAACATATCAGGCATGTGAAAACAGTTTCTGAAAAGATACAAGAGTACAGGTTCAAACTCAGTAGGGAAAAATTCAAATTATTTTTGCCTAAAATTAAGTACCTAAGTCAAATAATTGACAAAAATGATCATCAACCAGATCTGTTGAGTGCAAGTGAAATTAAGAATGTGCCTCTTCCAGCAAATGTTACTAATTTACAAGCATTCCTCAGACTAGCAAACCAATATCAATTTTATGAACCTAATATGCAGAATTTCAGGCCTTCAATGAACAACTTACTTAAAAAAAGACCTGAAGTGAAACATGAAAAAAATACTAATGTTTTACTTATCTTCATGCACTATAATCCAAAAACAGAAACTGTAGTGGCTTATAGTGCTAGTGATTATGGTATAGGAACAGTAATTTTGAATAAATATGATGATGATAATATGAAAACTGTTGCACATGCTTCACATTTGCTACTATCAGCAGAAAAAAAACTACAGCCAGATTGAAAAAGAGGCAATAGCAATATCTGCACAGAAAAAATTTAACAAATTTATACATGAAGAAGAAGTTTTCAGTTGCAGAAAGACCACAGACTTCTATTATCAATTTGTGGTTTGAAAAAAGTTATTCCTACAAATACAGAAAATAGATTACAACACTGGAGTATCATCTTATTAAATTGCAATTTTAGGATGGAATATCAAATTTGAGAACATTGTCATTGTAGCATTAAAAAGTGAAATAGAAATTAAAAATATATTATGCAGTGTAGTATCTGAAAGAAATAAAAGAAAAACAAACAGAAAATTAATGTTTATTGTGGAAATAAAAAGCAATCGATCCCGACTTGGCATCTAGGATACAGTCGCTTTCTCACCAACACAGTGTGGCTTCCCCATGTCTCTTCTACAAATACTTATGTGGTTTCTGCTCCGATGAACTGAGCTCACTGGTACCGCCTATATATGAATTTCCTTGAGCCACAAGATTAGCAACTAGGTCACACCCTTTTACTATGAAACCAATAAATTGTAAATGCAAATTCTACTCCAGCAGCTTCTTTTATCGTACTTCCTGTCTGTGAAATTTCCTTCCATTTATTTGGTTTTCCAACAGTTACACTCTTCAAGAATTCAAATGTAAAGTCAATAGTCATCTCCTGTCTCACTAACTTACATCCTCTCTCATGCTTTTTTCTCTGTCCACACCACTCTCATCAGTATTCTCTTCCTTCTCATACTCTCTTCCTGACACCCCCTGTAACCCATCACTCTTTCACATAACATTCCTTCAATGAAACCCCCTGCACAACAGTGGCAGTAAAATGCCTTGCTTGGAGCCACACGATTATAAAAAAAAACTTCTTCGGTAACAGTGAATTTTTTTGCATGAACCATTTGAAAGATATGGCATTCATGATAATATAGTCTCATAAAACACTATACAATTCACTGCTCATAAATTCAAAGCTTTTTGTAAAATGTTCTTGATTGAACATATTACTAACCCACTGTATCAACCATGGTCAAATGGACAGGCTGAACAATTTGTACACTTTCA
The DNA here is from genome assembly GCA_037127315.1 of Ascarosepion bandense. Classification (NCBI taxonomy): domain Eukaryota; kingdom Metazoa; phylum Mollusca; class Cephalopoda; order Sepiida; family Sepiidae; genus Ascarosepion; species Ascarosepion bandense. The sequence continues at coordinate 3,075,292 of JBBBDQ010001734.1, forward strand.
AGAGGACTTTGAAAAAAACAAGTCATGAAAAAGTGAAAAAAAAAGCACTCCAAAAATTCTTGAGTTTGCCATATAATGACATATCCCAAGACACCATCAGGCATATGACTAGCAGAATTAATGTTTGCAAGAAAAATTCAATCAGCGTTCAAAAAGTTGTTAATAAGACAAAAAACAATAAGAATGGATAACAAAAAGGACCCTAAATTTTTCAAGATTAGCAAAAATGTGTTTTTCAGAGTCTATAAAGATGGAAAAGAAATGTGCAAAAAAGGGTATATCATGAACCAGAAAGATTATAGACATGGTGAAGAAAAAAATGGGAATATAAAAGACAATATAATCAGCTGAAGAAAAGATTTACTGAATAAAAGCTCGAAAGAATGGAAGAACTTATGAAAGTACCGTATGATGTTTTTGATGTACATACCACCCCAAAAGGTTGTTAAACATACAAGTATGATTTCCAGAAAAAAGAAACAAACAAAAAACTGAAGAATAATGCTAAACATAAAAGGTACAAACTACATTGGCAAACTTGCCAGAAAGATGATAAAAAATAAAAATAAATAAGGAAATCTCAATAGAAGGGATGTTGTGGAGTAAATAATACACCCCCTATGACGTAGTCATAGATGCTTAAGTAAAGTATGAAGTCGTCTAGATGCTTAAATAAAGAATTCTAGTGAGTCTAGAAAAAAACGTTGGAGTCAGTTTTCAGAGTATTTCTCAGAGAGATCACAGTGTGTACCTAAGCAAGATTGAATATTATAACCTATAGAAAACGAGTTATACAACTAGCCAGTTTGGAATTATTTTAACTTTCATAATTCTGAGAAAAACTAACAGGAATTACACTATGCCTATGAACTGTTCAAAGCAATAAAATGCAAATATAATATATATAAATGAGACGGTAACAAGTTCATAAAGAAGCAAATTTTTAAAACAAGTTTTTTCCCTAATTTTAGGTAAAAAATTTAATAGTTTGCAAAAAAATACAAAACATACTTGCCCAAAATTTATGCACTGATCCATTTAGTTTTTTCTTTCAAAGAAAATGCATTTTTTAAGTTAGGACACCACTTTCCTTCAACTATTATACTTGTGTGTATATGTGCGAGAAAAAGAGAGAAAATCTGGTTAAAACATATCCAATTTTCTTCAAAAGTAGCCAAAATAAAAACTTTAAAGAGTTAAAGTCTTTTAAAAATAAATTCAATTTGATTTTATCTTTTAAGTATTTTCTTGCTGATGGAAGACACTTTTCCCTATCCCAAAATGAAATATCCAAGTAGTGTTCTACATCTCAAGTGAAAGTATTCTTCTCTTTGCTGTTATTATCACAACATTTTGACTACTGTGCCCTCTGACCTTCAGAAGTTTGTTGATCCAAGCAAGCTTCAAGGAATTTAAAACTGGACCATTTATTTACTCTATGGAGATAGATTGTTCTCATTTCACAGTCCAGATTGAGGGATATCTTGTCTTGTTCTTATATAGATTAATAATTGCCATGTATCCACTGATTTTTTTTTTTAAAAGAGCTTCACCCCAAGCAAAGCAGTATCACCAGTAGTGCACAGGGGTTTGCACAAGAGAGAAAAGGAAAGAAAAAGAGAACAAGTTACCAGGGATGTCAAAGAAAGAAGAAGAAAAAGATGAGAATCAAAAAGATAAAAGATAGCAATTGACGTTATAAAGATTTCATGATAAAACCCTAATGAATGATCAGTTATGATATCAGCACTAAAATATAAAATATGAGTGATAGAATCTATGTTCAATCTATTTCTCAGTCTTTATTACAAATGCTAATCATGTGAAAATGGCTATTTTTAATGTCTTAGGATGAAATTCTTCATCTCACTTCTAGCACTGTAGAATCTATGTTTTATTTTGATCATTTCACCCCCAAGCAAGACAATAAAGCCACTAAGGCATCAGGTATTACTGAGAGTGAAATAAAATGAAAAAACGTTAATGATAACATAGGACAATAAAAAAAACAGGATTCAAGAAAACACTGTAATTAATTTTTTTAAGATTATAGTTTACAAAAAAAAGCAAGAAGCCAGAAAGAGTTCCACAAGTGAAAAAAGCAATAAACTAAACTATTCAAATAGAACTTAGGGTTACATGTAGCTAGTCAAACAATGAAACCTAGTTGAAAATTTACTCTTCTTCTATGGGGTTTGCCCATGAAGGATTGGTGATTATAGCTCTCCACATTTCCTATTCTTCATAGCTCTTAGTAAATTTTGTCTTTTTGCTATCTCTCCTAAACACTGTTCTCACATCTATTTACACAAGCTTCTGTTTATAATTCTGAGATGAGGTATTGTAAAATTCAAAAACTTAAGGAATCAGCTCATATGCAAGGCCACAAAAACTAGCCAAGCATAGACATGAATACAATAAGGGAACCAGTAATATGGAGTGCTAAAGAAAAAACAATAATAACACTAAATTGTAATATGAGCTCTGTTAAAAAAAAGTGTTTACTGAGACATTAGATTTATAAGTCCAAAAAATTTATACACTGATGTCCACATAGCCCAGTGGATAAAAAGCATTATTTGAACCCACTGACTTAACCCAAAGAGATGTAAGTTCAGTACCTGGCTACAGCAGAGGTGAACAAAAAACTTGTTGAGTTGAGTTAAAAGAAAGATAACTGATATTGAGATATCCAAAAGATACATGGCATGTAAAACTCGAACAATCTACACCTGTAGATGAAATAAAGGCTTTGGTTCAAAATTCCAATCACCTGAAGAAGACCAGAATGCACAACAGTTGAAACATTGTGAATATGGCAACAAAGATGAGAACAACAGTCTGAACAACAGTGTAAATAATTACACATGCTTGTTAAGTAGGTTAAGCACCATTTCCTTCTGTCCCTGCTGCCTTCAATATATCCTTTAAGTATAAAATTTTCCGAACCATCTTTCTTCATTATGTGTCCTAGGAATTTCAACTGTATCTTTCCGATAAAGTTGAGGTACCAAGGATGAAAGTTCATCAGAACAATTACCCTGAAAATATTTATAAAAAAAGAAACAAGGCAGCTACATTATGGTGGTGGGAAAGTGACTGAAACTAAGATGTGAAATACTGTTAACATGACAGATTTTTCTTTATATTCTGTCAGCAATTTTGATGTGTGAAAGCAAAATATTACCAATTTTAAGTAATAATAGGTTCTTTTGAAAAAGCAATCTAGCAATACAAACTTGAAAATATCTTGAAAAGCAAATAAATTACAAAAGATAAAGGAATACCATATTCTTTGTCAAGAAATAAGGAGTTGTGTAATCAATGTTGAACCGTCAATTCACTGTCTGTAGTTATATGTAGAATGGTTATCTTTATAGAATGAACTCATTACTAATGAATTGTAAGATGAGATCATTATAACCATAGCATAAGTACTTCTAGAGAATGGATTTGATTCTTCTTACAGAAAAAAAGTAAGTGATGAAATATTAAACCAAATATTCATATTTGCATATGGTTAAATATGGCAAAAAAATTATTTCACTTTAGTTATTTTTTTGCACAACTTGATTCCAAATATCTAAACAAAACCAAGATATTAGGTCATTGTCAAAGTTTGTGCCTGATTTTCTTTGTGAATATAAAATGATCAACTTGATACTGATGTTTGTTTTGATTCTGATTTTTAGTGTGCTCTGGACTGAAACCTTTCATTATTCAGTTGTGAATCAGACTTTGTAAAATATTTTTGTCTACAGATGAATGTCTTAAAAATGGAGGATAAAAAATAGCACTTTCATCATATTATGCACTATGAATTTCAGAAAGGAGTAAATGTCAGTCCTGCAACAAAAAAAAAAAAAACATTCAGAAGGTTTATTTGGATTGTGCTCCAGTTCTTTAGATGGTCAAAAAGATTTCATCAGGGGAATTTTAACCTAAATAATAAACCAGGTACAAGGTGACCTTTCAACATTGATGAAGACTCTCTGCTTGCCATCATAAAAGATTGTTAAAAGTTTGAAAATCAATATCTCAACTGCCCTTTGCCATGTGAAGAGATTTAGGTTCAAGAAAAATGTATGATTTTGGTAAAGTGAAAAAGTGTTATTTTCCACTCTGATAATGCAAGGCTGCATTTTTCAAAACAGATCTAGCAGAAGCTTAAATAGTTAAAATAAGAAACTCTCCAGCACCTAATGTATTTTCTTAATTGGATTCTTTAGATTTTCAATCGTTCCTGTTTCTACAGAACAATTTTAAAGGACAAAAACTGACTGTACGGTCAGCTGAAAACAATCACACAACTTTCTTCTAACAAAACAACACAAAGTTTCCATGAAAAAGGCATCAACAAACTTGTAGAACGATGGGAGACAGTTGTTAAAAACAATGAAGACTATATACTTGATTTTTTAATGTATTTTTGTGAGGAGGCAAAATCTTGCTTTTACTTTTTTAATTGGACACAAACTAATACAATGATCTAATAGAGGAGTTGAATAATAAAATTAAACTTTAACCTAAAAATGATAATCATCTTTTTTTATTCAATTTGCATTTTCAAGTCGTCCTTTGTTACCTCTCACAATGTTATGCTTTGCAAGATACCCTCTGAGATCAATTCACATGCAGAAAAAATTTTATCCTCAGGGTACACACCACTTTGATTTGTGTCTTACTAAGCTAAGCTTAATAAATAATTAGAGACAGAGAACCATTAATTTAATCTAATTCAGCTAATGATATCATAGTTTGTGCTACCATATTTTTACTAATAACTGTTCTTTGATCAAATAAGTTGGACTTATCCTAATGATACAACCTTTTAAGAATATCCTGAAAGCCAAATATCTATTTTGTTCCCAGAGATGTCCCAAGCCTAGATAAAGAAAAAGGAATGATAGGTTGGTATTCCAGCTAACAAATAAAGCATTGTGGGATCACTGCCAGACTGTTGACAGTCCCAGAATAAAACTAATGGTTTCATTTTTATTCTTTTATTAATAATAAAACCAATTAGTAAAAATAGTTCAGTGGAAATACAAAGGAAAAAAAAAGCCAGATTTAATCCGATCGTTAAATTCATAATTTCCCCATATGCACATAATAACGATAATATTTTCAGTGAGCTGAACAAGATCTGCTGTTGGAATTGTCACAAAAATAAATTCAGTTTCTTTCATATTAAAAAAAATAAATAAATAAAATAGCAAAAGGAGAGAGAAAGAAGAAAGAAAAATGTTCCCTCAACTTGTTTATTCAGTCAGAAGGTTGCGACAGCTATGCAGAAGAGTTCACAATAGCAGCTTATTGATTCTGTGATTTGGAATTCATCAAAAACATCTCCAGAGGCCAAGATTTTAAATATAGTACTTCTATTGAATTTTCAGGCCACCCCATTGAGTCATGTATCAGGTCTGGGAGTGGGCAGGAGGAAAGAGTGCTGGGGTATGTGGTTGGAAAGGAGAAGCAAAAAATATTACATATATATATATATAGTCACCAAGAGAGAGGCATTGACATACTAATGGGAGGATCTTAAAGGCTTTTTTGGTTTCTTTTTCTACTTCAAGCCATAAGAGATTATGACTTGTTTTTTACAAAGAATGATGATTATGATATCTAAAATTTAAAACAAATTTTTTTAACAGCATTAATAAATTAGAGGAAATTTCTTAGAATTAAACAAAAGCAGAAAATACCACATCCTTTGATTCAAAGAATTATTCAAGCACTTTTCATGATCTGCTAACACTGTTAGTTGTTCATAATAAAATATGCTCAATAAAATTTTAACCACTGATACATGTGAATAGTCTTGTTTAATCATAGTTTGTATCAAATTTTGGTCTGGCCATTTTTTTAACAAGGCATTCTGTTCAACATATTTTCAAAAGAAGGCAATAAAAGAAAAGAGAATTAGGCCATCAAAAAGCAATACAATGATTTCTTTATCCAAATATAGGAAGCTGCTTATGATCTGTCTCTTGAACTTTTATTAGAAGTTTATCCATATTTTTATATCATAAAATTATGCTGTTAATTCAAAATTACTATATGTACACAGAGATTACATAACAATGCCTACCATTTCTCAAAAGTATTTCATACATTCCACTTTACTTGATAATACTGTTTATTTAACATCAACAATCTATTGCTTGAATGAAGCAGTCTTTATTCCCTTCCTTCTAAGAAAGGTCTGAAAATTATATTTCATTACTTTAAACATTAAGATATAAACAGATACTAAGCAGAAATATAATTAGTCAACTGTTTTGAACTGAAGCAACATCAGATGCATGCATTACATTCAGTCAGTCAGTCAGTCAGTTAAGTGCCAAACATGATACATGCTTTGGGCAATCATGTCTCGAAAGAGACATGACTGACTGGGCAGAAGATTATCCTGCAGTAGGTTGCCATTGCTTTCTGCAGTAAACTGGTTGCCAGCCAAAGCTATAGAACCCAACTGTCCTATTATTTAACCCATAACTGTAAAAAACAATTTCCTCTCCAAATTTATAGACAACCTGTACAGATGCATGCTGGGATTTCTTCCTAGCCAACAAGATAAGACACTTTTCAGTCTCAGTCAACATTATTTTATTCTTTCTTGTTCTGAAGTCAGAATGCTGTGATCACTTGTCTGTATTCCTTTTGTGAGTTAACACCATCCTTAATTTGGAAACATTTTTTTTTTGCTTGTTACTGTTGCTTTGACTACTTTTGTCTTGCATATATCATTTGCTTAGTACTATTTTTGCCTTGTTCTTTTCTTTTGTTATTGTTTATTGCAAACTTTGTCAATTCTGTCTGTTGGGCATTTCTCCCAGTTAGATTTAACTATAGCCAATTACTCTTTAAATTTACTCTTAGCATGCCCATTCTCAACACTATTTGGCCTCAAAGACTTAACTCTTCCCACTCCCCATCACCAAAGTTGGCACTAGCAAATCATTCTTTGCCTACTTTTGTCTTGCATATATTGTTTGCTTAGAATTATTTTTGCCCTGATCATTTCTTTTATTGTTTATTGCAAACTTTGTCAATTCTGTTTGTTTGTTAGGCATTTCTGCCAATTACATTTAACCATGGCCAATTACAAGACATGAATTAATTCTGGTTTAGAAATGAATTTTAAGAGGACCTAAAGAGATTAAAAATAACTGTAGCTTTTGAGATAAGTATTCTTATCAGTTCATTTTGAACAAAGGAAGAATATGTTAATTCCTTTAGTTTTTTAAGAATTTTCAGAAAATTATTTCAATAGGGTTGATATTTTGAACTGATTAAAATTTAAATTTCACAATTTATGATCAACTATCAAAAAATAATGAGCATGTGGCTGAATGGTCAAAGTGTCCACATTTTTGATAAAGAGATCTTAGATTCAATTTCACTTTAATCAATTTATCAGGGAGGTGACTTCTTGATATCAGCCTGGATAAATGAGTCCAGTAAGTAACAACAGAGTTGGGAAATGGCCAAAATCCAAGCAACAAGTTACCCAAGATTTGTTAATGAAATTGGATAGATGAAACTGTTGAGCTAGCAAGAAAATCACAAGTCATCATGACTGATGGTTTAAGCATACTGGCTTTGTTTGACTACTGATCATACCAGATTGTGTGCTCTCTTCCTGAAACCATAACTAAGGTCTGCTTATCATAGTGGCAGTTTAAACCACAAGTTGTGTCTGAGGGGTGCTAAAAACAAACCAATATAAAAGTAATAAATTAAAATTACTTTCAATATTCGTTTAACTCAATTTCAAGGAAATACTGTTTGCCTTTGCTATCACAAATCTATTTAAAAAAAGAAAAAGAGCTTTTTATTTTACAGATCCATGGGTTGCAAGAATATCTATCCCTGTAATTTAACAATTCTTGTCCATATAAAAAATATAAAGATAAAAATATCGATTTCCATATCATATGAAATATACTAAAATCCAATCAGTATGATGGCCATAATTCCTTATTGATATGATTTTGAAATAAATTCTTATGTATCTTCAAGATGTGGATGATCATAGCTCTCCACAATTTCCTACCCATTACAGCTCTTAGAAGTTTCTGCTATTTCTCCCATTCCCTGTTCTGCCAAAAATTTACAGTCTCATTAGGTAGGTTATTTGCTACTTTCATCAGACTCCCATGTCTTTCATATGTTCTGTAAGTGTTAAATTCTTCAAACTATTCTGTAAGTGTTAAATTCTTCAAACTATTCTGTAAGTGTTAAATTCTTCAAACTATTCTGTAAGTGTTAAATTCTTCAAACTCTCTTTCCTCTTTATGATCCCTAGAAATTTCCTGTTTCTTTCTAATCTTAAGTAAAAGTGTTTTTTCTGTTTTCATTTTACTTAAAACTTCCTCATTACTCACACATGGAATTCTCAGAATCCTTCTGTAACCTCAAGTTTCTTCTTCATTCTGAGAAGATTATCCAGCATTTACAACCAGACAGACGCATTGATATACCAGTTCAGTACTATTTTCTTTATTTTTAATGAATTTTTCCTGTTTCTTAATATTTTGCTTAACTTTGGAAGGCATATTTTACTATCCTAATGCACCTTCAAATTTTGATGTCACTGTTTTCATCCCTTATTAAAACACTCCTTATTTAAATTGTTGTACTTGCTTGATTTTGGTGTTCATAATTTGTAATTTGCATGTTAGTCTGTTTCATTTGCTGATAACCATACATTCTCCCTTTTTGGAATTGATTAGTCCTTTCTTCACACTTTCCTTTACTAATTTCTGTAACAATTCCTCTAGTTTTCCTGTCAAAGCTTACTTAAACTATTCTAAATGAATTACATAAAAAAAAATCTGAATTCTTTCAAAAAAATAATTTATCACATAACTTTAAATATCCTTGGAATCTGTAAAATATCTCAGTCTCCATAGAATTTCTGTGAAATATCTACCTTCATCAGCAACTGATCAGAACTGAATTATTTTCTTTCTTTTTCACCTTTCATTAATCAATTAGCAACATTTTCATTAACTGAAAGTTTAACACATTGCCCAAGGTAAAGTCCCCATAGCATCTAAAGTTTAAATTTGGGTTAGTACATGACACTTAACTAATATTTCATAAGTAATGTAATCAATTACATCTATTTGAGTTCTTTTTTTTTTTTTTTTTTGGTTTGTCATCTTTCTGACGGGCATTTCTCATATGATGCTTGAAGTAATGATTTTCCACCAACAACATTTTTCAAGTTTGACTCGCATCTTTACATGTGTTCTCTTTTAAGAAATCACCATTTTTAACAAGAATGCAGCATGTAATTGTGTAGTGTAAGCATTTACTGTGTACATGTTAGAAAGGATGAAAAGGCAAACATTTGTACTGATTGTTCATCAGAAGCATATGACAGTGAGATAGTGAAAATGGCTACAGGGAGAAATTAAGTAAACACAAGGTAAATTGTTTAAAGTGAGATAGATCATGCCAACAACCATGGTTATTCCTACTTGAAGATGAACAGAAAAAGGTAGATTGTATCATAGAGAATATAGAATATACTGAAGTTCTTATGGTCCTGCATCCATTAAAAGTTTATTTAAACTGTTACTTTAATAATTAATTTAATGCAAATACCAGAGATTAAATTATTACACTTAAAATTAGTCATTCTCAGCCCAACAGAAAAAAAAAATAATGACAGGATATATAAAATTAAATATTTCACTGATCAAACAGCATCATCTGAAAATTGGATTTTATTTAAAGAAAATTTACATTGCTAAGACAGAACATGACTCATATTAATCATAAGAATTTTTTTATACCTTTATTGTATCTTTTATTAAAATATAATTTACTCATTTCATCTCATTTAGATATTCAGTTGTTTTAAGATTATTTCAGTCCCAGTTTAGAAGGCACAGTTGATAGAGTGAAGAAGACCAGTCATAGATTAACTGCAGGGGACTCATATTCTAAAATTATATATATATATATATATATATATTTAGGTTTCATTTAAAATGACAGAAAAGGTATTATCATTAAGTTTTTTATATAATTTTTCCTGTGCTCGTATAATTTTTTTTTTCGGAACTCAAATTATATAAGAATTATCCAAAGCACTTTTGAGCACTTTCACCTATACTTTCAGCCATTATCAAGAATTTTGTTTTACTTGTAAATAAACATGTGTAAAGTTTATGTATATAGTGTCTTGTGTATGTTAAGTTCTGAACACGATAAGCACATTGTTACAGTGTTCATAATTGATGTTATTCAGTGTAGGATTTCTCTTTTTTCTTTGTAATGCCTCAATTATTTTTAATCTTCTTTTGGACATGGATGATGCTATTAAACTCCTCAAACTTTGAATATGGCCCACATTAAAAACATAGTTTTTTCAAAAGTTACTAAACCAAAAATATATGTTCAATATGTTGATATTTTCTTTTTAGGTGACAACAAAAATGAAATCAATCCTCTTAAAACTACTTTTGAAAAAATTCTGTTCTCAACTTCATGTATTAACTTAGCCAAAAAACAAACTCCCATTTCTGGATGTTCTTGCAGATTTTAGTCATAATACTTTCACAACTTCAGTATATAAAAAAACTTATGTGTAAAAATTCTTGCCACCTTAATTTTATTAATCAACACCCTCTTTGATACAAAATTAACATTATTAAAAATTTTCTCATGAGAGCATATGAGAATTCATCTTCCCAACTGCTTTTCTACAAAGAACTACACAATTTGAAACAAATGCTTGTCAACAATGGCTTTTCAAATTATTTATTTCATTACCATATCAAACTTTTTCTCTGTAACTCATCAATTTTGTGGTGGTATAGCCAATGTAATTGTTTATGGATTTGGATAGTTAAGGAACACAGATCTTCAGAGGACATATAAATTCAAAAACAACACTGGTTCTCTGCAGTTTAGATTTTGCAGGTGAATTATTATTATTATTATTGATAATGAGGTTGGCAACTTTGAATTTTTTATAATAAATAATTAATTTAATTTTCTTGTTTGAATTGGTTGGTGTTGCATAAATTCAGATGATATTGTGAAGTAAAAATTCATCCTATCTGTAGTTATTGTGCATTTGATTTTTGTACAAAATTTTGATGTTGTTTTTGTCTATATGTTTGTGGTTGGCATTGGTTACATTACAGAGAAAAGGTTTGATATGGTAATCAAGTAAATAATTTGGAAAGTTGTTGTTGACAAACATTTGTTTCAAATTATATAGTTCTTTGAAGAAAAGCAAAAGGGAAGATGAATTCTCATATGCTCTTGTGAGGAAATATATATATATATATATATATATATATATAACACATTATATATACAAACACATATATACACAAAAACATATGTTACAGGGCAAAAAAGATGTTAGTGTACGATGTACCAATACATCAAGGAAAAGAAGTTTGGAACAAATAAGGATGGCAATAATTAAGAGATGAGAGAAATTGATCAGGCTCAGCTTCATCATTAAATAAGCAAAATGTATCATCAACATGGTGACGATACAAAGAGCAACATAATGGATCATTAAGTAATTTCTCCTCATAAAATGATTTTATCCGAATTATGACCTTTAACAAAATAAATATAACATTTAAAGCTATATATATATATATATATATATATATATATACTGTTTTACTAAAAAAAGAATATCAACTCAAGTATGAGTATTTCATTAAAAACAATGTTTAAACAAATAAATTATATATATATATATATATATATATATATATAAGAGTCTATATGTAGCTGTTTTGGGGCTGGTACAAAGGGATTAAGTACTTCTAGGGATTTTATAATTCAATCTGCATCAGTCACATGGTAACTGCCATATTTTTTAGGGAAAAGCAAAATTACAGTTGCTGTTCCTTTGCTTAGATAGAAGGCTTTGCAGGACTTTCTTGTTTTGCTTTAGAAAAGAAGCTTAGCAAAATTTTCACCTATTCTCGAATTCTGGTTAAAAGGCACACAAGTATTTCACTGTTAACACTTCTGGGATTCTCTTCTGGTAAAGGCAACTCTAGGAATCGACTGATACTTAAAAAGAGAATTTATTTTTGTCTCTAGAAACGTTTTGAAATACAGAAAGAAAAAACACGAAGGCTTCATGTTGCATGTGCTAATACAAAACATTGCCCAGAAAAAGATGGAAGTTTAAAGGCCCCCAATGTGTTCCAACCTACCATGTCCCAGCAAGCTCCTTTTATAAAGTGAGAAGCAGAATTGATGAAAGTTCTGCTATGCTTCTTTTCTAACCAAGTGTACAGAAACTTTGGGTTTGTTTTTCCCTCCAAAATAATGCTGTTATCATGCGACTGATTCAGATTGTATTATGAGCTCTCTATAAGTACAGAACCCTCTTGCATGGGCCCCAAGACAGTGACAGAGTAATAATTTTCAATTTCAGATACATTTGGAAACACTCAAGAAATTAACAAGTTAAAGATATTGGTTATATGATGCTTAAAATGCAACAGAAAAAATTATTCTCAAATCTTACAATACAAATTGTATAAAAATAACTCAAATTAGTGGACTTATGGTGATACCAACTGAGCAAAAGGGAGGGACCAGATGTTTGTCTTATACCGACCAGAAGGCAAATGACCAAAAATCGTCGTTGCGCATTCGTGTTCACGCAGATGTTCCGGTTGAAAAATAAAAATTAATCAAATATCAAATTTCCATTTCGCAAACCTACACACATTTTATTTACCAACCAATGGGAAGCCCAGAATCAAATATAAGTGTGGTGATACCAACCGAGCAAAAGCGAGCGACCGGATGTTTGCTCTATAACAACCAGAAGGCAAATGACCAAAAATCGTCTCTGCACAGGTGTATTTGCGCAGATGTTCCGGTTGAAAAATAAAAATTAATCAAATATTAAATTTCCATTTCGTGAGCCTACGCAAATTTTATTTACCAGCCAATGGGAAGCCCAGAATCAAATACAGGTATGAAATTCAAAACAAAAAAAAGCAGATATAAAGGCGGATAGAGACAAGCACCCAGCAGACAGACAGACAGGCAATAGTAACCAGCGTCTCCCCTTGACTTAAGTTGAGCGGCTACTATGCTTGCCTCTTTACCTTCTCCACTGTCTCAAAGTACTTACTGACCTCAGGAGCGACTACTTCAAGGACATTCCTCACATACCTCCACTCCCCACATTCTTAAGCCTTTTATCTCTTTCAGCTCATTATTTGCCATGAACATTGTCACCTCCATTGGACCTTTATTTCAAGTATTGCTTTAATTGTAAAACATTAATTGATATGTGTATCTATAAATGTTATTTTCAACTCAATTTGCTTTTCTTGATTTTATAATCATTTTATGACTTATAGTGGGCTATCTTCCACAAGGCCAAATTCTGTTAACCTGCAATGGTATACAATTCACCTTTGCTAGAACGGAATGAGATGAAAAGCATTTATAGATCAGCCAAATTTTGGTTGCATTTCCATTTTTGCTACTTTCCTAGCAACTAATAAGTGGGTCTTGAAAGAAAGACATTTTCGACAGTTCCTCCTTTGATCTTTTGTTTTCGAAAATGAAACTTGTGTTTCAATTCCTTTTAAATATTTTCCATAGAGTTGATGTCAAGATTAAGAGAGCCATGCTATAACTTGAATTTAATTTCTATACAATGAGCTTGAAATTATTTTCAAATTGTTTTTGTTGTTATTCTGTTTAAAGATCTAATTTCATTTTGCTAAAGAATTCCCTTTAAGTTCTTTTTTCATTATTCCTTCAAATTAGTTTAGAAATCAAGCATTATAAGGAGGCACTGAAAAGTTTTAGCTTAAAAAGATCTAACATTTGATAATTTCGTCAGATTTTGCTAAGTAGAGTGGACCAAGAAATTTTCAGTACCACCTTATATTGGAATTAAATACCTTCACAGAATGAAAAATGAAAATACCACCATAATCTTAATCATAGCTCACTTTCCTAAAAGCTTTGATTTTTGCTAAGGTTATCATTTACAAACTTCATTTAAACTTTCACATTTAAAATTAGTATACTGAACTGTTGTATAAAATTGGTCCACCTAAGTGGCAGTAAATGCTGGAAAATCTCATCGCAGATGACGACAAGACTTGAGGCAAGAGAAATGTGGTTTTACAGAAGAGTGCTGGGGGAATACTTTAAATGAAACATATGACTAACAAAGAAATTCTTATGAAAATGGAAACCAAAAGGAAACTTATGCTTAATATCAAAAAGAGAGAGTCGACTTTTTTAAGCTGATGTTTGTTTTGTTTTGTTTTTACGGCAAATCAACTTCGGCGGGTCATTTACTATCAACTAAACTTTATTTATTTATTGCTGGTAATACCTTTTTCTTTCAACTATTTTGTTGTTTATATAAGTTTTTGTGTCTAGTAATACATTTTTTCTTTTCCAGTATTCAGGCTTTGTTTTTTAAGGGCAGGGTCCCCAAGTCCTACCATTATTATTTAACCCATAACTGGAGGGAAGGGACAGATTAATACCTTTCCCAAGGGTACCAGTGCTTTAGTGAATGCAGGGTATTCAACTGGAATTCGAACTCGGCTTACTGATTTCTCTTTCCAAGCCAATATCCACTGCACCACAACGCACATCTGTCACTATACGCTTACAGCACCTGGTATTCCCAAGCGGTCACCCATCTAAGTACTGACCAGGCTCAACGTTGCTTAACTTCGGTGATCAAGCGAGAACTGGTGTATTCAACGTGATAGGCCGTAAGCCCTAAGCTGATGTATTTCATCATCTGACAGCAATCAAAGCAATCGAAATAATTTTATTTTGCACAATACAGCTATAAACAAAAGCAAAATGTTGATAGTTACTCAAAAATTTTTCAAATTACAAGATTCTCATACATATTCATCTGGCTAACTGAAATGTTATATTAAATTACACCACTCAGCATCCTTGAAAATTTGAAAATGAAAAACGAGAGATATGAATTCCAGTAAGTATGATAAGATACCATGAGAGAGATTTCCCATCCTCTTCATCAAGACAATCTTAAACATGAGTCTCTGCTCATGACAATTTATCTGAACCCTGACAGTCACCTTCCTATTCTGAAAGTCTCTTCTTGTTCGTGTTGTGAATCAATATACTTGGTTGTTCTGCAATACATGGACTCACCTCCTGTTGTCACAGCTTGCCAAATTCCTTATTTTATCTCAGTCCATTCATGCTTATGGAGATCATTTCCTGCTATGCATGCCTTATAGAGAAGCATCGTTTCTCTTTTTCAAACTTTTGCATTGATGATCTCAAGAATCTGTGGGCATAAAGTGGGAAACTATAATGTGAAAACTTGATGAGCCTCTGTAAGCATTATGAAATTTTCAAGTAACTAACATTTAGCTTTTGTTCATAATTCAGTCAGTCAGTCCATTGCCATACCTAATACATGCTTTGGGCGATCATGTCTCTTTCGAGACATGACTAACTGGGCAAAAGGTTATCCCACAATAGTTTGCCATTGCTTTCTGTGGTAAACTGGTTGCCAACCAAGGCTATAGAACCCAATTTGTCTGATTATTTAACCCATAACTGTGGGGAAGAGATGGATTAATACCTTTCTTAATGGAATTTGTACATCAGTGAATGCAAGGAATTCAACTGGAATCCAAATTCAGTCCCCCCATTTGTTGTGCTGAGCTGATATCCATTGCACCATGATGCACATCCGCTTATTTTGGACAATGTTTATAATTACATTGTGCAAAATAAAATCATTTTGATTTCCTTGAAAAGATCTTTCCGATGACAAGACATGTCGGCTTAGACTAAGTGCAATTTTCTTCTTCTCACTTTTTTATTCATATTGTCTTTTTTGAGAATATATTTAAGAATATTTGTATAGTAGTGTATGTATATATATATATATATATATATATATATATGAGAACACAAACCATATTCAAGCAACACAGTTGAAAAGAGAAGTTAACAAAATCAATGTATGATGGACTGATAAATGTTATAAAATATCAAGGAGCCCACATTCACATGAGTTTAGGTATGTGGGATATGTTAATCAATTTTCATTGTCTATATCTTAAATTTATTTGTAAATCACAATTTTTCAATTAGATTTTTTTCTATTATGAAATCAAATACCCTCAAACAAACTCTTATCAATATTTTTAAGGAGGATAAATATAACAAGCTCAAACTCACTTCTCATATGAATTCAAGAATATTCAAGATTTTATCAACATTGTTTGGTTAATAATAATTTTCTTCTGAAAATACTGACTTGCATCATAAAATATGACATTTGTATCCATTTTATTACTGTAGACACTTTCACTTTTTTTGTGGGTGGAGGTATCACTGAATTCTTTTTAATATTTATTAACCAATTCTTATTTTGTGTTTCGGTACATCAGATAAAACTAAGTACAATTTTCTTCTGTCTTTTTTATTCATATTGTCTTTTCTATTTCGACAAATTACTTCTGAGAATATTTTCACAGTAATATATATATATATATATATATATATATATATATATATATATATGAGAACACAAACAATATTCAGCAATCCAGTAATAAAAAAAATAAAGTAAATCAAGTAATGCAATTATTTTAACTAATTGAAATTTAGCGATAAAAATTTAAAAACAGTTGTGTTGTTCCTACATATTAAGTTTGGTTAAATTTTGAAACTCAAAGCAGCACACAATGGCTATTTGTCTATACTTCTGAGATGAAGTAGTGTTTACATTATTTACACTATCCTGACTGTTGTCCTCATCTTTATTGCAATGTTTATGACATTTCTGTTGTTGTACACTCTGACCTTCTTCAGGTGCTACAGTAGTGGTGAACAAATAACTTAGAGAATTGTGTTAAA
This sequence comes from Ascarosepion bandense, assembly GCA_037127315.1. Taxonomy (NCBI): domain Eukaryota; kingdom Metazoa; phylum Mollusca; class Cephalopoda; order Sepiida; family Sepiidae; genus Ascarosepion; species Ascarosepion bandense. The sequence continues at coordinate 3,092,200 of JBBBDQ010001734.1, forward strand.
GGGAGATAACTACAAGGTATCTGAAAGTGACATTGCACATGGAATGAGAATTATGCATTCCAGTGATCAAAATAAAGGGTTTAGTTAAAAATTCCTAGCGCCCGGAGAAGAACAGAGTGTACAACAGCCAAAACATCGTAAACATGGCAATAATTATGAGAACAACAGTACAATCTGTGTAATTAATGTAAGCACAATGAGTATCATAAAATATTTTTACTTCAAAATCAGCTTGTTATTTTTATATTGCAACAGTGGCTCGTGTCATTTCATTAAACTGTTATATCAAGTGACAGGATTCTTCAAACAGGGTATTTTGTAGTCAAGCACCAATATGAAAAGTGTCTCTATCTTGATTATCATGGAAATGTCACACAGTTGTGCTGATAACATACAATGTTTTTTTTTATTTATACTACTTACATTTTTTGAACTGTTGTCCTCGTCTTTGTTGCTGTATTCACATTTTGGCTGTTGTATGCTACAGCCTTCTTCAGATGATTGAAATTTTGAACAGAACCCCTTATTTTTTTCCATCAGGATAGACTGTTCTAGTTTTGTATGCCATGCATCTTCTGGGTGTTTCAATCATCAGTTATCTTTAACTCAACTCTTAAAGTTTTTGTTGACCTGTGCTGTAACCAGGTATTGAACTCATAACTCTTTGGGTGAAGTCACTGGATTTAACCAATGCTTTTATCTACTGGGCCATGTTTCCTTTGTATAGTGTTCCGGCTTTCTCTTTTCCAATCTTCTCACTTTGTTTTTGTTTTTTTCAATTAGATTAGATAGATCTATCTATCGCCCGGTTCACACTCCACCCATGTCTATTGAACAGATTAAGAGGCTCATCCCTTGTTCCCTGTTTAGGATGTGGTTTCCGGCTTTTTCTTTTTCTTTTCTAATCTTTTCACTCTTACGTAGCCCCCTGCACATCAGTGATGTTACCGTCTTGCTCGGGGTGATATGATTATAAAAAAAAAAGTAATAAATATATATTGGATAAGTAAATTTTTGAGCTTTACTACTTGGGTATCACTTCTAATAGTATCTTTCATTTTATATGCAATATTAAAAACAATAACTAACTTGCTTTACATATTACAAAATTAAAGCTTTTGTTGAAAAAATAGATTATCAAAACAGCACCCTGCAAATGCCTTGGGAAAGGTATTAATCTGTCTCTTCCTTCCAGTTATGGGTTAAATAACAGGACAGATTGGGTTCTATAACCTTGGCTGGCAACCAGTCTACCGCAGAAAGCAATGGCAACCTACTGCGGGATAATCTTCTGCCCAGACATTCATGTCTCTTTCGAGACATGATCACCCAAAGCGTGTATCACGTATGGCAATTAACTGACCTGCAAATGAACAAACCTTTTATACCAAAAAAAAAAAAATAAAAATGACAATGACATATGAAGATCATTTTACACTTGAAATATATTGTAAACTTTCCTCCTAAATTAATCTAGAAGTCTTTTGTCTAAGATTTTTTTTATGTAGGCTGAAAGAGCTCCCCTGTAGTTTTCTATCATGCATGTATTCTTAAACTTACATTTACCCATAGCCTTGTAATTACTAGTAATTATCCATTGCTAACATACCCCTTTGCTGGATTTTATTGTTAGTCATTATATTCCTTAAGATGAATTATCAATAAAATTTTACCTGCAAAAAGATCAGGTTCTAAAATATTTCATGGCCTTCTGTCCAATGCTCTACCCATCACTTGTTCATTTAGCACATCTCTTTGTGATATTGATGTAGCCATCTGTGAATGCACTTTCTTTCACCAAGGTAATGTTCCAAACCTTTCGAGCAAGACTTTTTGGGAATGGTTCCAAGAACCTGACAAGTAATATGACTTCCAACAGCAGTGGCCTCCCAAGTTAACAGATCCAAATCCAATCAGACATTCTCCCAGATGAAATAGAACAAGCTCTTTGGAATAAAGATCAACCAGTTTGTTATAATGATGGAAAGCAATGAATTCAACAAAGGCCTAGGTGGTCTTGACACTTTTTTGATGTGGAAAAACATTTAGAATATACATAATCGTTCCCCACTTCTTTTCATGTAACATCAGTTTAGAAAGAAGAGAAGAAAAAAAACGCAAGATATGCACAAGTTTTAATTTTTATAGAAAACACTGAACTGAATTTCAGACTTGCAGATTTGGCTCAGTCATAGAATAAGCAGCCAAATGATGTGAGATTTCATTATAAGTTAAAATGCATAAAGAATAATCTGAACTCCAGACAACTATTCTCTTTTTGCAGTCAACTGCATACTTATGAAATGTCTTGCATTAAGACTACAAAGCAAAGTCATTAAACTATACAAGATGAATCATCCTATAAAAATAAAGTGAATAAGAAATCTCAATTCTAAGGCCAAAACTGACATTATATACGAGATCTGATCAAAAAGTATCAGGACTGTAGCTATGGTAATGAAGTTAATGTACACTAAGTGAAGCTACTTGGCATAGATTAACCTTAAAAACATACACACTAAGTGAAAATATTCTCACTTACTTCTGTTGTTTATAGCAGTGCTTGGAAAGAAAGTGTGTAGTGTGTGGTCAACTCATCACACCACAAGGTTTCCATCATTGACCATGGATTGTGCAGAAAGTTTGGAGCAAATGTAACATTCCCTACATTTGAAAATCACAATATTCCCCAGATCTCACCCCTTGCAACTTTTCCTCTTCAAAAATCAAGCTTTCAAGATGCTGAGGCAATTCAAAGTCAACTGCTTGCTATCCCCAAAAAAGAGTTCTAAGAAGGCTTTTATCAATGAAATTGATGTTAGATAAAGTATGTGGCTTCAGAATGGGAATATTTCAAAGTATATTAATTGACAAATTGATGCGTTTTCTTTTTATAGCACCAGCCCTGGTACCTCTTGATCAGACCTCATATATACTTTTATTCTTTCAAAGACTGTCAGTAAACAAGCAATAAAAAAATGAACTGTACACATTACAGCCTTCAATTAAATGATTTATCACATTGCTAGATTAAGATAATTATCCTGACTATACTGCTGGAGATGAGGATTGAACCCTGAAAGAATACTTTTTCTTCAACAGGCTACATCTCCTGTGTACATGTGTAATTAGATGGTAAAATATAATTAATCATTTTGCTCGATGTCATACTTATTTCAATGTTTCTACTTAAAAAATAAAGAAAAATACAAAAAAGTAACCAATTTCAAACAAACAAAAAATTTTAATTAGCTGTGTGTTTAATCTTTCTTGAATCCTTCTCATCTCTTTCCACTCATTATTTTTATCAATTTATTAAGAGACCTAATATGTATTTCAAGCCCACAGCATACTAATCTATATTCAGTATATAACAAAGTATTTGACAAGCGGTGGTCTGACTGGACTTTGGCCAGTCAAGAGATTAATTGGCATCATCTGGTGAGTATTTATGCCAGTGAGCTCAGAGTACTTTTCTAAGATGTCTCATTACAATATTTTATATGAATCTGATGCATTTGAGGACAAAAGAAGTCTTTTAACTGAAAAGCTCACTTAGATTTTGTTAATTAACTAAAAATGTTGGAAAATAACATGTCACTTCAGGTTACAAAAATATTAAACATTTCTAGTTAAAGATTTAGTGTAATATTGTTTTTTAAACTGTCTTTTGTGCAGTCAGTCTATAAATCTTGCACACTCATAAGTCTACCATTCCTCAGTACACTGAATATTGCTGCTGCATCTATATATCTAGAGGTTTTTAAAATTGAAATATTCTGCTACATTATTGGTCCAGTTTTGGGATCTCAGTTTCAGTCGCTTTCCCGTTGTCATAATATAACTTCCCTGTGCATTTTCTATAAATTTTTTCATTGTAATTGTCCTGATGAGCTTTCCTTTTATAGTAATTTAACTTCACTAATTTAAGTGCAGTACTAGATTGGAAGCTAGGTCTCCTAATTTCACTGTTGAAATTGCTAGCTGTAGCCATAAGTTTAGGCTAATAGTCTTTTCTCTTGCACTTCTTACTTGTGTTATTCTCTTCTGACTGTTTTCTTGTTGATTACAATCCTCAAAAATGTAAATGCAATGGCAGTCATAGGTTTCTTTCTCCTTGAATTCTGCACTTTTATTGTCCTCTCTGTTTCTTTCACTGTCAGTAACGTCTTGCATCCTAAAGGCTTTTATTGCTTTGCTTGGAATGAAATGATTATATGTATCTGTCTAGCAGATAAATCTATATCACCTTTCTCCTTTAATAATGTCCGTTTATTGTCCTCTCTGTTTCTTTTTTACTCTCAGTAAACCCTTGCATCTTAGTGGTTTTTATTGTTTTGCTTGGAGTGAAATTATTAAATATATTCACTGAAATTTACAAATTTCACCACAAAATTAACTTTGTTAGTAAAGGCATTGAAAAAATGATTCTTTGGAAAATAATGGAGTAGATATTGATAAGAGACAAGACTTTTAACTATGGATTTTAGATTCAAAAGCAATCAACACTAAAATACAATGATTATTGTTTAAATCCTCACCCAATACTAGTAGAATTCATTATACATGTAATAATTAGGGTGAATGAAAAACCTTAATTTGTTTAATAAATTGATTCCATATAATTATGAATTAGAAAACTGAGAGTTTATTGATAATTGAATCAATTGAGAGGTACTACTAAGAAATTTGGCCCACTGTGTCATGCTAACACATCACTCAATATGTCCCAGACCTGACATCTAAATGGTGCCACAAATAAAAAATTCATATGATTTTTATGAAGTACAAACCTTCAAATGGCATGTGACAAAAATCTGGGCCAAATCAGATTATTAGTTTATAAATCACAGTTATTTAAGTGAAGCTACTGTTGCAAATTTTCAAAACAATGGTAAAATCAAAATTTCATGTGTTGACAAAGAATTGCTTTTTGAGGGGAGAAAATACTGTTTAAGCAAAGCAATGGCTTGTTAAGTGTTATTCAGACTACTTCATTAGAAACAATGGTTAAAAGGTGATGTGTTGACTTTAAACACAGTCATACAGACACACATGATGCTGAATGCTCGGGTCACCCAAAATTGGCAGTTGTCCCAGAAAACATCCAAAAAATCCCCAAACTTGTTTTGGCCAATTGTAAAGTTGTGTGAAATAACAGAGGAGTTGAACATATCAGAAGGCAGTGTATTCACCTTTTTGTCAATGAGAAAGCTGTGTTCAAAGTGGGTGCCGTTTATACTCACAGTCAATCAAAAACAACAATGTGTCGATGATTCAGAATGTTGTTTTCGACTGTTTCAATGCAACAAGAAAGGGTTTTTGCATGAATATGTGACAATGGATGAAACATAGATCCACCACTTCACTCTAATGTCAAATCAGCAGTCAGCTGAGTGAACAGCAGCAGGTGAAAGCTGTCCAAAGTGACCAAAGACGCAAACATCATCAGGCAAGGTGCTGGCCTCCTTATTTTGGGACGCGCAAGATATTTTGTTTATCAACTACCTTGAGAAAGGAAGAACCAGCAATAGCGAATATTATATAGTATTATTCATGTGTCTGAAGGAAGAAATCACCAAAAAAACTGCCACAAATGAAGAAGGAAAAATTCATCTTTTCCTAAGACAATGCACCGTGTCACAAGTCGATTGCAACGATGGCAAAGCTATATAAATTGCACTTCAAATCACTTCCACATCCACCCTATTTTCCAGATATAACCTCCAGCAACTACTGGCTGTTTGATTATCTCAAAAAAATGCTCCAGGGAAAGAGATTTGGCTTGAATAAAGAAGTGATATCGGAAACTGAGGCGTATTTTGAAGCCAAAGACAAATCGTTCAACAAAAAAGGCATTGAATTGTTAGAGAAGCATTGGAATCAGTGTATCACCCTAGAAAAAGACTATGTTGATGAATGAATTTTGCTTAAAAGTTGTTGTTTTATTAGTTCTGCCTAGGATTTATTGACTGAATCTCACCTTACTTATTTCTAAGTCAATCTTTTATCCATGCTTTGAATATTGCTCTCAAATAGTCTGGTGATCCTGCTATACATTTAAAATAAAAAAATCCAAATAAGAATCTGCAATGTTATTAGTTCTAACCTGGCATACTGGTTTCAGTCATATTTCTAATGCTATAATGTCACTTCTCCATGCCTCACTATTTACATTATTCGAGCTATTGTCCTCATCTTTGTTGGCATTTGTTCAACATTTTGGCCATTACACACTCCAGCCTTCTTCGAGTGCTAAGAATTTTGAACTGAACCCTTTATTACAATCACTGACTTATATCATTCCCATTCCTCGTGCAAAGCTCCTTTTGGTAGTCATGAGTTATCTCCCTGTAACCAGACTTTCTAAGTTACTTGTTCACCACTGCTGTAACCTGGTATTGAACTCACAACTCTCCATGCCTTTTCTATAAATACTTTCCTAATAATTGTTCTCATTAACTTTGCTCTATAGTACCTTACCTTTAGGAAATTAAGGTCTCATCACTTTACAATTACATTGGTTATGATATAATGAGTGTTTGTTTGGTTAAACAGAAAAAAACAAAGATTTTACAATATATATTGGTCAAAATTCAGAATATGTTCATAGTAGTGTGAGAGATGGTAAAAATTGTTCATATGTGGTTCCTTAGTTGCCACTGAAAAGGAAAGTGATTAGGTACTGTCAGTAAGATCAAGAATTGACCAATTTTTGACTTCTTGGGTTAGTTGGCCAAGGTTACAACTGGGAGATAGGTGAGGAGCAAATTAGTGAAACCAAGTGTTATCATTGGTGGGGTTTGACATAGGCCTTTCTTTCATTGAAATTAACACAGGTGTAGTGTTTGATGGTCTGGTAGTCATGTATTGAAACTGAACTACCCTAATCAGTGAGAAGTACTGCTTTTACATATTTAGTTTAAAAGATATAGGCTTACAGGGAGACACTTTTTTTTTTCAGGAATGTTCATGGTTGGCTATTGCATTTTTAGATTTTTGCAAGGATTTGTTTTGTGGACTGGGTGAGATGCTTGAAGACCCTGTGCAGAAGATGATACTTTTAATTTTCCATTTTGCTTCCTTAGAGCTCAAATCCAACTTACATGTCTGGCCAAATGCATTTGTGAATCAAAAAAAGATCTTGATTAAGTAGTATAACAGTAGTATGACTGTAAGTTCTTTGTTAACAGTTTCTATACTAGCACTCATCACCTGTAGAACCTTCTTCAGAATTCTTGCTTTCTAGCCCAAAATGTAAATGCAATATCAATCATTATTTACTCTCCTTTATTCCTTTTCTTTTATTGTTCTCACTCTTTTTTTCTTTTACTTACTCTTTCATACTCAGTAACCCCCTGTCTCTTACTATCTTTATTGTATTGCATGGGGTAAAATGATTAAACAAAAATCTGTCTTACTGTATTCAACTTAAAAATTAAACTGAGAAGTATAGCAAAAAATCTTTAGAAATTGATACTTAAGGTCAAAAGTTTTCCCTAATTTTTTTCAAATGATTTTCTCATAATATTTAGACTTAAGAAAGAGAGTTTATTTTAGAACAAGAAACACTGAAATCCTAAAATTTTACCAACATCACTTGATTAAAACTAAGTTTATAGTGAAACATTTATCTACATCATAAAATCTGACAGTATAAGTGTGTACATTAGTTACATGACAAACAAATATCCATTCTATATATTCTAAGACTTTTATAAATAATAGAAAAAACGTCTGAAACATTTTTACCCAGCCAAGTATGAACAATCAGCTAGTATTGAATATGCTGTGAAGCAAACATGTTTTGTGACTCCTTACAGAAATGGTGCTTAACAGTAACCTAAAATTATTGGACAACTACAGCAGAAGATGTTTTTCAGACTAGGGATGTAAACTCATTTTCTCTAACAACAACAATGTCCAAATAAATCTAATGGGCTCTTAAGGTATGTTTTATTGGCTGTAAAATGCTTTATTTTATCTGTTCTAACTTGTAGAATCCCCTTTGGTGTTGTTAGCTAACATGATAAGAGGCAATATCACAATTCTCACAAATGGTGACAAGGAAGCGTGAATCTCCTGAACTGTATTATTGAATGAAAATTCTGAATTTGCTAGGATTACACTGCCTATAGAGAATACAGCATTAAACATTGTCCACTTTGTTAAATATCAATAACAGCTTAGTGTATATGAGGTGGTGAAAAAAAGAATTTCAAACTCAAACATACATTTCTTAACACAAAATAAAGGTCTTTATGGAAAAAGAAAAAAGTTAAACTTTCTGCTGTTACAAATTACAAGATTTTCCTCAGTTTCTTAATGTGAACTTTAAGAATTAGATTCTTGTTTCTAAACTAATGACTGTAGCAACTCTGCAATTTGACTAGTATTTGCATTTTTCAATTTAAAAACTAAAAGAAAAATAAATATTTACTTAGACTAAAAGCTTAATTACTTTTTATAAATTTTAAATTCCTACCCTCTTAAGATATCTTAGAATAGACCTTATTTCAGTTAAAATCAACTTTTGAAAGAAATGAACATATTCTTATGGCATAATGGCCACAAGCTTTCAGGTGTCAATATCTACACTTCATTATTAATGACTTGTTGGTACCCAAAAGCATGAGGTTAAGAAATGTTATACCTTGGTTAAAAGTAGTCTGGAACTGTGAAAGTGTTGAATTTTGAAATAGTTTACAATTTTTTAAAAATTCTTTAAATAAATATTATTTATCTTTAAGGATTATGATATAAAATTTAAAAATACAAAAGAATAACAGAGTAACATCACTCTTCAAACTGTCTAGTTAATACACATTCAGTAGGGATAGAATATAACTATGATATTAAAAACAGAAATAGAGATTGTTCTAATTATGCTCTCACACTCTGATTGAGCACTCTGGAAGAATGGTAGACTTTGAAAAAACAGTAACTACTCTAGCATCTACTCATTGTTCATTCAGTAATTAATTAGAACACTCTCCCTACTGGCATATGAATACATGATATATCACACGCTAAAAGTCTGCCTCCTTCTACTGAGCACCCATAGCTCAGAAATAGAATCACTGACCGACGCCAATTCAGTCGGGTTTCAATCCTGGGTAAAAAGCAATCAGATGTTTAACCATACTCGTAAGCTGTGATACAGTGAAACAGATCTGTCTGCGGATGACTATATATATATATATATATATATATATATATATACACACACACACACACACACAGACTCTGACAGACAGTATGGTTTCTGCTTTACCAGGTCTACTGCTGATATACGAACTAAAAAGCTTGAGCTGTTGCCCGGGATATCTCCAAAGCATTTGATAGGGTCTAGCATGCTGACCTTCTGCACAAGCTACAGGGCTACGTTATCACTGGATTCTTGCTTGATTTGATCCAATTGTTCTTATCAGACCACATAATGAATGTTGTCTTTAATTGACATGCTTCCAGATCCTATCACACAAATGCAGGTGCAAATATGTCTGAATATAGAGCTCTATCCTAGGTCCAACATTCTGATTTTCATCAAAGAGCTCCCTGATGCGATCAAATCCCAAGTAGGCATTTATGCTAAGAACACCACCATTTACTTCTGCCTAAGAAATTTGATAAAGTGAACAAAAATAGCCTTGCTATTGATCTTGAGAAGGACTGTGGTGGACTGGGGTAAAAAATGGCTTGTAAATTTTAATGCTTCCAAAACAAAGCTGCTATCCATTACCCACCACAGACAGTCCCTCCTGACCACACATCAGCATGGATCAAGCTAGTCTTCCCAAAAGCAATACATCGCACTTCCTTGAAAGGGAAGAAGAGAGGGAAGATGAAAAAAATTTTTTAAAAGTAATTAAAGGAGATTGAAGCAGGGCTGAAATGGACCTGGTAGCTGCCAAGACCCAATCTGCACCTGCTCCACCTGTCAAAGAACATCATCAGACTTCAGTCAAGGTAAAGAGTCTCTCTTCTTCCCCCTCTAAAACTTCTTGTAGTCCCTCCCTCAAACTCTCCTCAGCTCTCCCCAAGAAAAAGAAAAAGAAAAGAAAAAAAAGGACTTTACTACAAAAGTGAAAAAATTTGCCTGGTAGACAGGCAGGTCCTTGAGAGGAAAGTTTCTTCCCAGAGAAAGGCTCTCTTAAAGCCAGTATTTAAATGTTTCCCAGTTGGCAGAAAGGCAGTTGAGAACCCCCAAAAACTTTCCAAACACTCCTAGGGTGATCACCTTAATAAGGAACACTCCAAGACATAAGTAAGGCTCAGAGCGTATTGAAAAAACTTGCACGGCTTTGTGCAGGGAAGAATCTGTAACTTCTCCACCCCTCTTTGTATAGGGATTTGAAGCTAACTTTCCAGGTGAACATTGGCAGTACTGTTGTAGATGAATGCATTACATCCAAAATTGGCACTGGCAGTCTAGGACAATATATCAGCTCCTGACTCCTGTAGATTTCTGTGCAGTATATGTCTGAATATACTACTTCAGAAATGGAGACCAAGCTAGCCAGCTTGAATGCAATGGCCTCAAAAATTGAAGTAAATCTGCTTGCCTATTTCCTGATCTCCTGTTTTTCAGGGTGGATGTGGCGGCAATCCAGGAGACACACTTTGTTAGCAAAATTGATGCTCAAGTGCTGTCTAGCAAGCCAGTTGTCTACTCAGCATATGAAGACTGGCAGGTCAGAAGTGTTTCCTTGTTGATTAAATGCACCATGGGAGTGAAAATGGACCTTGCCAATGTCAGCGAGGAAGGCCAGTTGATCATGGCTGATATTGCCATGAATAGTAGTTTAGATCATTACAGTTTATGCACCCAACAACCAGATGAAGTGTGTTTTGTTTTTCTGTCAGTTGGAGTCATTCCTGGTGGATTCTTTGTACCTAGCCTTAGTGGAAGACTGGAATGCCATCCTGAACTCCAAAATAGACAGAGGTCAGGGCTTTAGTGGAAAGACATGCAATCATAGCCTGGTTGATCTGATAGGGAAGTTTGGTCTCATCAATAAATACCAGGTTGATCACTCTGGGAGGAAGATGTGGACATGGGCCTATACTTGGCCATCTACTCAGGTGGCTAGCTACCTGGATAGAATGATAGTGAGAAGGGTCGATCTAGATTTTTTAGATTGTCCTACCTTCCACTAGTTAGGCTATTCGGACCACAAACTCATCTGGGGCTGGATGGCATTAGGTTCTATGCCTAGATAAGCTGGACACTGGAAATTCAACATGTCTTTACTAGACAAACAAGACTGCCAGCAACAGCTAACTAAACTAGTGCAGTAGGATCTAGTAGTGAAAGATAGTGTTAACTAAGCAGGCCTTAGATTGTGAGGCGAGCAAGCACCACTGAGGTCAGGTAGTTAGATATAAGTTAAACAAGATGTCTAATGCTTCATTAGACATCTTGTTGAACCTTTTCCTTGTGAGATTCTGCACCAGGAAGAGATCCATTAAGATGGCAATTGATATATTCACAAGGTCAATACCCCGGAAGAGCATTCTTTAAGGTTGACCAAAGATATGTGTGAGGTGTTTCAATGGCATTTTGAGAGATGCTTTACCAAGGAGCCTGGTCTCTGTGATGATGAATTTTACAGCTATTTGAGTGACTTTCCTCAGTTCATGTTGATTGAAGCAGTTAGCTGCAAGGGTGAAAATATGGTGGGTGAAATTCACTCGGCATTAAAGAGGCTCAGCAGTAGCAAGTTTCCCAAAATTGATAGTTTACCCTATGAATTGTTGAGGCTGTTGCACATCTTTGTGCTGATTTTGACTGTGTTGTTCAACAACTAGTTCTGGATCACCAGAGGTGGGATCACACTGTTGAAAAAGACTAAGGATATTGGGTGGGACTTAATTTATTGTAGGTCTATAACTCTGCTAAACACAGAATTAAAGAATTTGGCCAAGATCCTAACAGAGTGTTTGCAGTCCATTGCCTACATTCTGTTGGAACCTTTGTAGATTTGTACTGTAAGGAGCCAAACAATTCAGAGCAACCTGCATCTGATTCACATAATCCTAGAGGATGTCATAGACAACAAGCAAGCTACACTGATCAATTTAGATCAGCCCAAGGCTTTTGGAGAGGGTCAACCAGTGGTGTCTGGCTGCTACCCTGTGGGCTGTTGGATTCTAACCTAACTTTTGCAAGTAGACCAGCCTTCTGTATTGTTCCATCAGTGCTGTAGTATAAGTAAACAGAAAGCAGTTGGGAGCTTTTGTGCTGTCTCAGTCGGTTCATCAAGGTTGCCCACTGTTGTCCCTATTTACACTTTCGTGTTGGAGCCTCTTCTTTGTTGGCTATGTAGAATTACTGTCCCTGATGGAACTTGAGCCGGGGCTTCTACATATGCTAATAATGTATCCATTTTTGTACTGTGCCACAGTGACATTGAAGTAGTACAGATGGCACTTCAGCAGAATAAAAAAAGTGACAGGGGTCAAAATTAATTGCAACAAGTCTTCTAACTTGTGGTTAGGCATCTGTAAGAAAGTTGTGCTTCTGGGGCATGTGGTTCAGGCTAGATCTCTTGCTGGAGAAAAATTGGTCAGAGGTACTGGCAAAGGTGAAAGCATCAGTCCAGACTTGGCTTCAACGATAGTTGTACATGAGGTATGTGCCACTTACGTCTTTCTCCTTATCCTTTACAGGTTGTTGGTACTCCTTCTCTGTGAGGACCATGAGAAGGAATTTGTGTGTATGTTCTCTACCCTCTTGTCAAATGGACACATGCATCAGGTCAACAGAGATGTCTGCACCAAACATCCATGTCATGGGGGAGGGGGCTGGAATTACTACATGTGGCAAGTCACCAATACATCTCAAGGTTGGCTATCCTACACCATGAGTTGACAGAGAATTTGATTTTGGAGTGGAGTGCAAGGGACGCCTTCACTACACTTACCATCAATCCTCCTGTGTTGAGGGCTGAGCAGTGGCATAGACCCTGCAATCAATTGCAATTTTTACTCAAGTGTTGAGACACCTTACGGATGATTCCTCAGTCCACTGACCCCAGAAACACTTGTATCGTTTATTAGTGGAGGGTGTTGCAATAAAGGAACCTCTGTGCCTTTTTTATAAATACTTTCACGGTAATTGTTCAGATGAGCTCTTTGCTTTGGCACCTAGACTTTATGATTTTAAGCACAATACTAGACTGGCATCGATATCTCATCAATTTACAGGTAAGCTGGCTAGCTATAGCCATAAGTTCTATGCTAATAGTTTCTTCTTGCACCTCTCACTTGTGAAACTCTCTTCCATGATTTCCAACCAACTGCAAAAATTGAAATGCAATGTCAATTGCTATCTACTGTCCTCCTGATTACTCTTTTCACTTTCTGCTCACTATTAATGTTTCAGTTCCTAATTCTTCCACACCCTGTAAACACTTGTGTTTTAGTGGCTTTACTGCCTTGCTTGGAGTGATACCGATTAAATCAGGTTTTTTTGTATAGATATTTTACTTTTTTTTCACTCCATCAGTCCACCAAAAAATACTAGGACAATTGCATACTGGATATTTGCATCCCACACAATTGCGTAACAAAAAAATTCTGTCCATTAATAAGTGCATCTCTCAATAATTGCATACCTAAGATAATGTTTTGAAGCCTTTAAAGGCAATTATCATAAATTTTGAAAAAAAGCACAGGTAGTAATCACAAATTTTTAAAAAAAGAATAAAATAAAAAAATTACAAGTTTATTTTTATTATGAATGAAATGACAGATTGATAGTGTTTAAAAATATTTCAAAAACTGAAAAATATTGTAATTTCACAAATTAATCAAAAGTTATGAATGTAGTGAGCTATCACTTTTAAGAAATTTACCTTGTTTTCTGGACTATACTTATCTAATAGCACCATAATTCTCTTATTTGCAGTTTTATTTTTGTTCACAGTGTTATGTTGACTAATATTTTGCTTTTTTAAAGTAATTAAAAGTTGGTTTGCAATTAGCAACTAGTGAGAAAATATGGTAACTTCAAAAAATTACCACTGACATGCAATTATCCAGGGACACATTTGTCTCGGATTGCAAGTCCCGTATGCAATAGTCTGTCCACTGCATTAAGTGCAGAAAATTGTTCATTTTTTTTTCTTTGAATGTCATGTTTTGGAATAACAACATCTCTTCATGTGATGGTGACATAAACAAGTTTAAAATAATATTTACCAGAAATTTCATGACATATTAATTTAGAAACTTGTATATATACAGTGTGCGATGGGTAAATTGTCGCCATTTTATATTTTTAATTTTTTGTATGTTTCATGTTTCTTGTTGATTTCATCAACTGCACAGTATAGTAGGGTCAGTTAGGCATCATCTCTGAGAAAAAGAGCTTCATGAAAGAGCTTCACACTGCCAGACATTTGTAGAAACCATGCTGTACTGCTTGCCATTCATACTGCAAGCTCCAATACAAACAATTTGAAAAGTTTGGGTGTCAGTTTCAGGAGAGTGCAGAGGATTTAAAAAGAGTAGGTTGAGTCTAATGGTGATTATGAAGGTGTTTGGAATGATCACTAGTAATAGCGAGAATCATTTTCCATTCATTTTCTCATAGGGCCTGAGATTCAACATTGAAGTCTTGAATGAGTAGTGCTGCACTGGGTCATGAGGTTTGGTGCTGGAAGAGCTCTGTGTCAGTCAACAGGATGCTGCACCATACCACACAGCAGAAGAACCCAGTTATAGCTCTCAGACAATTTCTGTAACCACATCACCCCTTATATTTAGCCACCTAACTCCCCATACTGCAACCCCCTTGATTATTATGTGTGGGGTGCAATTGAGAAATAGAAACCAACAAAACTTCTTGTCTAAATAAAAATGAACTGAAGGTAAGGGTTATGGCAGCATTCACCAGCTTAAACAAAGAAACCATCCAAAAGAATTGCAGGAAATTCCAAAGTTGTCTCAAGGTCATGGTTGAAGCCAATGGTGATTTTATTAAATAAATTTACTCTTTAGTATTCCCAGAAATTTTTGTATAATTTTGGGAAATGTATCTGTCAAAATGAGATGTCAGTGTTATTTTCATTTTCGCATAATTTACACAACAAATATCGATTGCACTCTGTATACTTGCAGATATACAATCTTTTTTCAAAGTAAACTCCAGAAGAACCATGTCGGTGGGATGAAAATTATTATAGAGATATCACTTGTTGATCAAGGTCTTCAAACATTTTTGGTTTTGTATTTAACAAAAAAGTTTGAAGATTGAAAGTAATTCTAACCTCAACCTGAGTAAATATGGTAGATTATTAGATTCAGTTATGCATTTTACTCCCTGCACTGTGTGCAACGCAAGACGATCCAAAACTGAACAATTATAGGTACATGGCTGAGGAGGTATATAAGTTTGAATGTTTCCTTATGCAATTAGTTATTTATGTCATTTGTTCAAAAAAGAAATCCACTTTAGATTGCTCCCTGTCATCACTGACTATTTATAAAATCTTAATCAACAAAAAATAAGTTTTGGTCATCTGTGCAATTTATTTTATCAATATGCGAGTAATTGATTTACATGGCTTAATCTTTTATAGATAGAGGAAAAAAACATGGCTATATTACATTGGTTCTCCTCCAGGTATCATCTGTCTGAGTGTGTGTGTATTTGTGAGAAAGAGAGAGACCATGTACACACACACTCACACACACAGATATATATATATATATACACACACACACACACACACTCTCTGAACTATTGACAGCAGGAAAGATGAGACATTCAGCTTCTTGTTTACTTTTTTTAATATAAAGTAAAATAAAAAAATAAAAATGAACTTTTTCTTGGATATCCATCTTTGGATAAAAAAATAAGTAAAAAAAAAAATAAATAAAATAGGAAAATAGCAGACAAAAATCAGATTTTTTCCCATCATCCATTAACACCATTAAACAAAAATAACAGACATGATAATGGTAATAATTATTTATTTTTTGCTCCCAAAATAGTGGATGCAGAGAGGGATAGAGTGTAGCAATACACACTCCTAACAAACATGACTAGTGCAAAAGTAAATAAAATAAACTCATAAGACACAAAGAATGTCAGTCATCAGCAAAGTTACAGCATAAAATAATGACAGGTCACAGCACCAGACAAACAGGTGAAGAAAAAAATAAAATAAATAAAAGAACGATGAAAAAAACTGTCCATGTAGGTTGGAGGTGTAATGAAGCACAAAGAAATGACAAGACGACGAAAACTGATATTTCTTCCCTGCTTTCCTCAATTGACAGATAGTTTTTCAATATCAGCCACTAATATTTTGCCTATCCACAGGAATAGAAATGCAATCCAGCAGATATTCTAAAGTTAGGTTAGGTTGCATAAGTGACTCTTAGGGAAAAAAGAACATATCAAAGAAAGAGATTAAAAAATATATCATCAATAATGTCTACATATATGTGAAATGAACGATACACAATAAAAAAAATAAATAAATGGCTTATCTTTAAAGATATTTTTTTATTTTAATAAAAGAAAAAGAAATAAATAAAAAAACTATAGTGTGTAAAGTACTGACCTGAAAATTATAGTCGATAGCTCAATTTTAGTCTTTTTAGATTAAAACATTTTCTTTGTAATTAAATATAAAAATGAAAACTTCTCAGAGTGACATACTTCTGAAAATCTGAGCAAATGAACAAGCATTAGAATTTCTATTTAATCTTAATCAAGCTAACAATTTTTCAGCATCTCCTTTAATTAAATTAAGTTATTCATTGATTGAGAAATATTTTAATAGATAATATGTTCATTTATTACCAAAAAATGACAGAAATTACAATTTTCGTCTGGTAAGATTCATTGTGCAATCCCACAAAATTCACATTAACAAAAGTGATAAATTTCCAGACTGAAGAGTTTAGTCATGTTTGTCTGTGTATTAGTGGGTCAATAGTTTAATGGACAGCAACTCAGAAGAAAAAATTAGAGACAAGTTCAAATTTCAGTCAAGTTTGTTACAATGACATACATGCAAATATCCTTGTGAAAGGTATAAATCCATTTCTTTTCTTTTCTAATATGTATTAAAAGTAGGATTTACAACTGGAAAAATCATTGTAATTGTTAATGCAGTATTCACTCATAAAAAAAATTGTTATTCTTAATCCAAAATATGTTTGGCTTTAAATAACCCACAAGGGTTGATAAACTATAAAATAAATGAATTAATTAATTATGTGGATGTGGTTATTTTTTTTATTTCAAGGAAATAAGACGTTGAATATTCATATCCAAGTTCTTGTTTGTTTTTTTTTAACTCTGAGTGAAAAGTATTATTAATCTGCTCAATTCTTCTACGTGCCATGTCACTTTAGGTCTTTGGCAATTATGGCACTCCACAGTTTCTATCCCTTGTAGCTTTTAATAATCTTTTTTCTTTTTGTTATCTCTCCTAAAACTTTCTTTACCAGCCATTTACTCAAGCTCACTAGTATGTTATTGCATGGTTTTCCTCTAGACTTCAATTTGTCCTGTGATTATCAAATTTTCCAAGCCCTCTTTCCTCATTATGTACCCTAGAAATTTCAACTGTCTCTTCCTAATGTTAAGTGTAAGTGTTCTTTTTGTTTTCATTTTCTCTTGAACTTTGCTGATTTTCATTCTATTATTATAAAAATTGTCTCTTTTACAATATATAAGAAATAAGAGATGAAAATAATTCAGAACAACATTAACATCTAATAGTAAAGAATGACAGTTAAAAATGAACTATTTATGCTTACACAAATCTGACCATGATAAAAGTTACAGAAAATATTCATGAAAATATTTTCTGCCTTATAATAAATTTTCCTAAAATGAACCAACAAGCAAGAAAGTTGCTTACATTATTTACACTGTTTGGACTGTTGTCATATTCACAATGTTTCAGCTATTGTACACTCCAGCCTTCTTCAGGTGATTGGAATTTTGATCTGAACTCTTTATTTTATTCACCGAGGTAGAGTGTGCTACTTCCACAAGCCATACTTCTTCCAGATGTCTCGGTATGAGTTGTCTCCCTTGAACTCAACTCTTAATGTTTTTTTGTTTAACCATGCCGTAAATTAGTATTAAACTCAACCCTTTGGGTCAAATCACTGGATGCAACCAACACTTTTATCCACTGGGCCATGTGTCTTATTGCCCAGTGGATAAAAGCATTGGTTGAATCCACGTAAATGATATAAATAATTACAATACCTCATCCCAGGAATATAGACAAATAAGCAAGAAAGTTATAGAACAAAAACTATTTATGAAAACAAATTATAGCATCCAAACTTAAATTAGAAACCAAACATTGTCATTTATATTGCAGATGATTTGTAAAATAAAACAAAATATTTCCACATGAAATATAAACAAATAAACTTTATTCATTAGAATTGTTTCCCCAATTATCATAATGGTAAACTGTTGCAAAGGTTATGAAGTGTTATCAAAGGATAATATTTTTTTCTATTGTCAAAGCTAATAGATGTAAAAGCGTAATTTCTAGAACAGTAAAGCTTGATGACACTGGCTTCTTTGGCAATTCAAAGACTTTCTATTTTGACAGTAGCAACCAAAGATGAGGCAACCAAAGAATTTAGAATCAAAGTGTTTCAGCAAAAATTATTGCATTGTTTATGTGATGCAGGTCTTCATGCATCTTGTCTGCTGTCAAAACCCTTGTTCCAGCAATAACCAAAAAGCCAGATTAGCTTTTGCAAATGAGCATGCTTTCTCGATTAATGAGAATTAGACAAGAATTTTCTTTATTGATCAAAGTTTAACTTGGTTGAATCTAACAGCAAGCAGTATGTTAGACAGTATAAGGACTGCTTCCCAAATGTGTGAAAGAAACCAGTTGTGTTTGAAGGTGGTAGCATATTAGCATGAAGGTAAGGCATTCTCTGGTGCTGACCTGCTTATTCAGTTCCATGGCAGAGTCAATGCTGCATTGTATAAGAATATTATTGAAAAGCATATTGTAAGCATAACCTGTCCCTAGCTTCATCTTGATGCAAGATAATTTTCTGCAAAATATGGTCATACAATTCTTCGAAATCATAAAGACTGACATAGAATTTTAAAATTTAAATCCAATTGAGAATCTTTGGAAAATCAACAATAATGTTAAAGCAAGCAAATGAACAAGAATGATTTGTAGTAAAAACTGCAAAAAATTGAATGGAGGAAAATCAGTTCTGAAGAATGTAACAAATGAGTAAAATGCGGTAGTCATAGATGTACAAAATGTAATTCTAAGTCATGGCCTGTATATGACTTATATAATAGTCTGTATCCATATTAAGTCAATAGTATTTATTTTATTTTGATGATGTAGACTGGTTTGCTAGTATCAATGACAATGCAAGTATTGTGCTCCTCCAAACCCTATTGGGACACCCCTCCACCAATCCAGTATTGAAGATCTTTCCACTAAGTGTATATACTCGCGGAACACGTGGAATTTTCACAAAAGGATAATTTTTATTTCCTGGAAATATTTTACTTTGTCATATTACAAATAATAGTAATGTCTTTAACAACCCTCTGGCCATTGACAAGAGTGTCATTGATGCTTCTGTAAGTTGTCTTGCACCTACGCAAACCCTTTTATCCTCCAGGTGAAGTCACAGTCAGTTAAGTACCATATATGATAGACACATGGGCGATCAATTTTTCAAAAAATTACTTTCTGAACCCCAACAAAGTATCAATTTCCATAGGATATCTTGGGAGAGTAACTTTTTATATATTTATTTGTTTATTTATTTTCTGACCCAAATCTCTCATTTTAGTCAGCAGAAAAAAAAATCTCTAAAACTACAATGTTGAATTTTTACTTTATCTTACTTCTCCATAATCGCTCATCACTTTGTTTTTCATTTACTCACGTTGAAAACCTTTTCTTTGAGACAAAACTTTTAAAAGTATGAAAGAGATCAATTCTAAATTATCAGAATTATTTCTGACCATAATCATCATTATTCAATAATTCTGCTTGTTCCTTCCTTAGTTACCAAATTTAAAAAGAAAGAGATTTTGAAAAAGAAAATGTTTTTTTTTATTACTGAAAAATCATGGCTCCTGTGTCCCTTGTAAACAGAAAAGACCAACTGAGTAATGACCAAGGGTATAGAGGCCAGAAATTTCGTTATTAGGTTGTAGGATACGACAACAAACCTACCTATTTTTACTATATTGTACAGTACACACACATATATACACACACACAATTACTGCTACAACTACCAGCTTAAGCTGCTACTGCCACGGTAATGCTATAGGCTCTCTCCTCCTACTCTCTCACTCTTTACTACCCTTCCATTTGGCAAAGGTGAGAGAAAGGCTGAGGAGAGTAGCAGTTATAGATTATAAAAAAATAGAGGGGAAGGGAAAGCTTGTGTAGAGAGTAAGTGTGTTATCTTTCTTCAGTAACATAACAAATGGAGGAACTAAGTAACTCAGGAAGGAACAAACAGAATTATTATATGATAATTGCATTTTAAGAAAATACTGATGTTATTAAAGCAAAATTACCATTTTTTTGTTTTTGTTTTTGTTAATGGCATTTTAATTCCTTTATGGTTATTTAATGCCATGATTTGTTTAATGAGTGATATTTCAGTTTTACTTTGAAAGTTGAGATAATTTTCATTTTCTGTATTGACAGGGTCCAGTTTGCACAAGTATTAAAATTCTTCATAAGTTTCTTCATGACAAGTTCCTATTATTAGATATTATATAGGTCAAGTAAAATACAGTGCAATGTAGTAGTTCAACTTCATGTCACCAGGTAAAATTACTTCAATTTCCAATATAATCAAATTTATTTATCAATTGCCTAATTTTAATTTGTGTAATATTTTTCAATAACAATGTTGAAATTTATATTGAAAATTCAATTGACAGTATTGCTCAATTACTCAAACTTTCTTGACTCATTGTTGATCCCTGTTTTGATTAAGTCTGAAAAACTTATTTAACACATTACAGTTGAAACAGAGAAAAACCAAACCTTTTGAATCCACCTTTTATTGTCTAGTTTCCACCTTTACATAATGAAACTCTTGAAAGTGGGTTAATTGCATCACCATTTGCATTTTCTGGAGTACCACTTGAGTGGGAGACTGCATTTTCTTTTTCTTTTCTTTTTTTTTTCTCATCTATTATTACTACACTTCTTTTTCTTTCTTTCTGCTTTTATTTTTTTAAATTTTGCACCCAGAGCTACTACCCTGGTAGCCCTGCCCATACTAAGCCATTGATTAACTAACAGGTGTATTTACAATTTTGTTCTCTAATATTGCCGACAATGTTTCGTTTTTGTTTTGTTTTTTTTTTATAAAAAATACTGTTCTTTCTGTTGCTTTTACTTCTTTTTAATGCAAATTTACCACAATACAGAACAAGTTTTTTAATGTAATTTTATAATAAAATCTGTAGAATTGGCAAATTTTCCTATTTAAACTTTCATTCTCTAAATTTGGATGCTATATGCTTATAGAAAATCAATAGCTGTGTCGCCAAATAAAACTGCCGATTTCTCTAATAATTAAATCATGCTCAAATAATGGTGTATACAAGCACCAAAGTATCAACAAAATTAACAATGACTCTTAGTTATTAAGTCTTCAGTGCCAACAAGAAGCATTCTAGGGATTGTCATCATCCTTTATATGAAAAATATTCTGCCATTTATGCTCAGTAATTAAGATTTATAGTGAAATTGAAATTTTAATTGATCCAAGAGAAATTTATCTTTAATGAACGAATTTCAATATGAAATTATTTCAATGAGTGATGGAATAATTTTATATTGAATTTTGTTCCTTAAAGATAGATTGAACATTTGAATAATGAAAAAGTCTTTTCAGTAAAACAGAAACAAAATTGACACATACAAAATTAGAAAATGAGAAGTGAAATTTCCAGAACACAATGAGGAAAGAAGGATTAGAGAATTTGACATTCACATTTATACTGAAGGAAGAGGAAAGCTGCAAGTAACCTATCTAATGAGCTTGTGTAAACATATAGAAGAACAGGGATAAAGGAAATCTTTACTAAACAACATAGGATAGACAGTTATGATGAGCCATGATTGCCCATAACCTGAAGCAACATAGCACTTAAGAGAAAAATAATATAGAAAATTAATTTAAGAGTACAAAAATAAACATGACTGCAAGTTGTGCAAATGATTTTGATTTGGGAAACAAAATGGTCTCCAAATAAATCAGAAAATGTTTTAGAGAATAAAGAAAAATAAAATGTTTGAAAAATAAAATGTTTGAGAAGTAACTTAAATGAATCCCCCAAATCCTAATTAAAAGACCTTGGTCTAATAAACAAGGACAAATTATTTAATGGATTACACCCTTTCAGTTGATCTAAGAATTAATTTCATTGTAAGAAAAGAAATACGTAGACCTTGGTTATAAAGTAAAAAAGTTTATGAGATATGAAAGTGATGATTATTTTTGTAATTCTAAAAACACTTGAAACCATTTTAAAAGAACCTTCCAAAACAAAAAGAATGAAAACTATTCAAGCTATAAAATTATTGAATTGGCCAAAATACTGAATAAAGTATATGAGCATTGAAGAAACTTGCTGTCATATGATCAATTTCTCAGCCAATGCCACCAGATATTGTGGAAAACATTGACGGATATATAATATATAATCATATAAGATTTGAGTTTATTGAAAAGTGGAACTTTCTAACTTTGGGCTTCTCAGAATGGTCTAACAATCAAAACCCTATTATCAATAAAAAAAAGAAAAATCTGCTTGTAGATGTGTTCATTTTTTATTTGTTTTTATACACTAACCCTAACCCTGAATACCTATTTCCCTCTTGCAGGTACAGCTTTACAGTTTCATTGTTTATATCAAACTTTAATTCAAGCATCAAACATGCTACAAAGTAGTTTAGATTCAACACAAACCTTTGATTTATTATCTTACTAGTTATTCATCTCCAGGTTAATCATTTTCTAATGAAACATGCTGAACACCTTTTTAGCAGTACAATAAATAATATGACCTTCACCAAGTGTTTTATATATTCTGCATGTAGAGTGAGTGACTATGGTTAAATGTAAAATAAATGACAACACAGTCCAACAAACAGAATTGACAAAGTTTGTTAAAATGCAATTACAAGAAAAAGAAAAGAACAAGGCGAAAAATAAGACAAAGTAAGCAAACGATATATTCAAGAAAAATTGCCAGTAATAAGACAAAGAAACAGTAATATGGCAAAAAGTTTACAAACTAAGAATTGGGGTTGACATACAAGCAAATTCAAACAAGCAAATGTAGTGTTCTGACTTCAAGACAGACCAGGAGTGAGGTAGATGACACCATTCAAGTAGACTGTCTTATTGGCTGGGATGAAATCCCAGCATGCATTTGTGTGCTTCTGCCTATAAATTGTGTGTGTGCGTGTGTGTGTGGTAGTTGTGGTGGTGGGGTGGTATTTTGAAGTCATTCCCAGTGGAGATTGAAGCCAACACTATCAGTCAGTTAAGTGCCATACGTGATACACGCTTGGGTGATCATGTCTCGAAAGAAACATGACTGACTGGGCAGAAGATTATCCCGCAGTAGGTTGCCATTGCTTTCTGCGGTAGACTGGTTGCCGACCAAGGCTATAGAACCCAATCTGTCCTGCTATTTAACCCATAACTGGAAGGAAGAGACGGATTAATACCTTTCTCAAGGGTATTTGCATACAATGGATTCAACTAGAATTTGAACTCGGCTCCCCAGCTTCTCGTTCCGAGCCGATATCCACTGTACCACAACGCACAACCAACACTATAGATGGCTTAAATACATACAGTAGACAAACTATCAACTAACTTTTGGAATCCTATATTGATTTTACTCATTACTGTTGAATCTAAGATATTTTAATAGATATCTGGTAATAAAAAAGAGGTTTTCTATTGTTGAAGATCCTTATGGACTGTTATTATTATGAAAGTTGGCTTTTATCTTCTTTTTTTTTCAAACTGATAAAATAATAACAATAAAAAATATGCAAAGTTTTTGTCACTAATCCCTTTTTCTAAATCATCAAAAAATGAAAAAAGAAACAAAATTGTTACACAAAGCAGTTAACTTTGCTAATCTAAGTGGAAATATCTAACAAGGTTTTTTTTTTCATCTTTTTTCAGTAGACAGAGTTTTTTATCCTACTTATTATATTTGAGAAACAAATTCAAAAGGGCTATGAATTCAAGATGGCTATTGTTTGTTTAAAATTGATCAGCTCATTAAAATCATAAAAATTTTAATGTATAACACAATTTTTTAAAAAAATTAAAACAATTTATTCAGAAAAGTAAATAAAAAATATCTTTTATGCAGAAAACTAAATAAAAATATCCCTATGCAGAAAAGTAATTAAAATTATCTTTTATGCAGAAAAGTAAATAAAAAATCTTTTATGCAGAAAAGTAAATAAAAAAATCTTTTATGCAGAAATGTAAATAAAAATATTTCTTATGCAGAAAAGTAAATAAAAAAAATCCTTTATGCAGAAAAGTAAATTAAAAAGATCCTTTATGCA
This sequence comes from Ascarosepion bandense, assembly GCA_037127315.1. Taxonomy (NCBI): domain Eukaryota; kingdom Metazoa; phylum Mollusca; class Cephalopoda; order Sepiida; family Sepiidae; genus Ascarosepion; species Ascarosepion bandense. The sequence continues at coordinate 3,116,817 of JBBBDQ010001734.1, forward strand.
GGAAAGTAAATAAAGATATCCTTATGCAGAAAAGTAAATAAAATTATCTTTTATGCAGAAATATAAATGAAATTATCTTTTATGCAGAAAAATTACGTAAAAAAGATATCTTTTATGCAAAAAGTAAATAAAAAATATCCTTATGCAGAAATTAAATAAAATTATCTTTTATGCAGAAAAGTAAAAATACGTAGATAAAGATATTTTAATTACTTTTTACATCAAAATATTTTTACTTTTCTACATAAAATATATTTTTAATTTTTATGTAGAAAAATAAATGAAAATATTTTTATATGGAAAAGTAAATGAAAATATCTTTATGTAAAATAGTAAATAAAAGCATAGATTTTATTGGTTTCTCACGTGAATGTGCCCCACACATAATAATCAAGGGGTTTGCTGTTTAGGTAGTTAGGTGGCCAGACATAATAGTTGATGTGGTCACAAAAATTATCTGACAGTAATGACTGGGTCCACCTGCATGGCAGGGTGAAGAGTCCTGTTGCCTGATATAGGGTCTTCCAGCAGCCACTCTCTTGACCCATAGCAGTGCTACCTTCTCAAGGTACAATGTCGGCCTCTGTCTTGAATCTGAGAAGATAAATGTAGGCATAATGTCACCATCACTAGTGATCACACCAAGCAACACGATGTTGACTGGCTATATCATCCAACTCTTTCATAATCCTCTGTAGTGTCCTCAGATTGATACCTAAACACACTAAATGTTCATACTGAAGCTCCTGGCACAAATCTTAAGCAGTACAGCATGCCGTTTTCAAATTTGTGGAAGAGTGAATTATGTTATTGTACTCTTTTTCTCACAAACAGTGCCTAACTGACTCCACTATACTGGGCAGTCGAAAGAATCACAAACAAACATCACACATGTGCAAAATTAAAAATATAAAATGGCGACAATTTACCCATCGCACTATGTTTTTCATATTCAATTATGTATGGATATCCTTAGGAAAGATATTCTTCTCCTTCCAACTAAATAGGAAGATTTGTATCAGAAAATCAATATCTCCAAAAAATTCTAACAATCTAAAAGTATTTTTTTGCCTTTAAATAACCTCAAAAAGGTTGATAAACTGTAAAAAATAAATGAGTCAATCAATTGTAAAATTGGAACACAAAGTACAATTCATATGATTAATTTTTAAATAAAACTAAAAGAGTGCTATGTAATATTTATCTTCCTATTTGGCAGTGAATGCAGGGCAATTTCATTACAGATAAAGAGATGAATGGAAGTTGAAAAAAAATGGTTCTACAAAAAAATGCTGAGAATACCATCGACAGAGTGCATAAGTAACAATGAAACCTAAACAAAAAAGACATTTATACTCAGAAGTAGGAAAAGACAGTTAATAGTTCTTGGATGCATAATGAGGAAGGTAGACTTTGAGAATCTAATGCTCACAAGGTATATTGAAAAAAAAAAGACAGTGGAGGCAGCAGGCCATCTTCCTAATCAGCTAATGTTAATGTATGGTGAAAGAGAAGGTGGGAAGGACAGCAAAAAGACAAATGTTACGAAGAGCTACAAGGAGTAGGAAGTTGTGAAGAACCATGATCACTCTGTTTCTTCATTCCATTCATTTTACTTGTTTTTTAATGCATTATAATGTATATTTGGAATTTTTTGTCCTAGTTAATCTAATTTGATATTTTCAACTTAATAAGGCAGTTCATCTTGGGGAAGGAAAAGTTTTGATTTTAAAACTTAGCTACCTCGCAGTCATATTTAAATATGGAAAAAGCTATGGAAGTAAATCCAGACATAAAACCTGAAAGTGGTTAGCTGTCAACACTGGCAATATTCTAACAGCTCCTGCAGTCGAGCTGACTCCAAATGTAATGTCTTGTATTCTTTTGGTTCTTGTCAGTATAGATAGGGGATGGTGTACAGACTCCATATACTGTCATCCAAGCCTGCACCTTGGAGACGTCTCCAGTCTTACCACCAAAGGACTGAATTTTGCAAGACAAATGGATGATTTTCTTACAAGATAAATGTATGCTTACTACTATTACTTCTTATACTTAGTAAACAGTTTTTTTTCCAGTTTTTATATGAAATCTTATTTTAAATAATGAACAGTGATTTTTTTCTTCTATTTTTTTCTTTGTCACTTATCACCTACATAATATAGATTAATAAATTTTTCTCCAAAATGTAAAGAGACTTCAAGCAAATTTCTGGAGAAGGATGCTAAGAATACCATGGACTAAACATGTGAAAAATGACAATGTTTCAGAGAAAATGAAAAGAAAATGACATAGTTCACATCAGAAAAAAGATAGTTGACATTTCCAGGACATATAATGAAAATGAGGATTTGAAAAATTGGGCACTCACAAGACATATGAAAGACAAGAGACACAGGAGAAAACAGTGACTATCCAACAAGCTTGTGTACATGGATGGCAGAACTGGATTTAGGAGAGATAAAAAAAAAATAAAAAAATAACTAACAGCTACAAAGCACAGGAAATAGTGGAGAACCATGATCACCAACATCTTAAAGAAGAAACAGTCAAGTAATAAAGCCAATATCATACTTCTGTTGCTTGAACAGCATGTTAAAATTATTTTTTTTTATTTTAACACAAGGCAATATTTTTTTATTTGTCACTTTTCATCCTTGTATAATTTTCTCCAATATAATTTAAAATTTCTTTTAAAAAGATTTTAAATTTATTTGAAAATATAGATATGAAAAAAGCTCAACTTTTTAAAATAGAAGCATATTAAATGCCTGTACCTGAGAGATAAATCTAATTTTAATTTAAACATCTATCCAGTATAGCAAAATTAAAATATGAATAGAAACATCTTGGAATAAAAACCAAGCAGTGTACATGTTTGAGAGGTTTATGTATTTTCATGTAAGTACCTTCTCAATGATCAGATCCATTGTTGAAATTAGCATTCTCGGATCTCAACTATTAACTCCTTTTAACAGCTTTTGCTGTTATTCAAGACATCTAACAATTGCACACTGCTGACTTTTTAAGCACGCACACATCTATAAACCAGCAGGCAACCTCAATACATATTCAAGGAAGTTTTGTTTTTCTTCATCTTTTGGACACTGGTCTACATATTCATGTCCTGGTTCACCACAATGGCATGGTGAGGACAGGTGTTGTAGTCCTAAGCTTCTACAGCCAGTTTCATACACATATCAAACGTCTCTTCACTGCACCTTACACCTATCAGCGTGTTGTTCTGCTTGACATGAGGGTCAGGTGTGCTATGAAAGCTGATGCCAGCCTGACTTTCGATGGCGATCATATTCACTGGTGCTGTCAGCATGGAATCTCAAACAGTTCATCCTGTCTTCTCTTGGCTGTCAAAGATTTCTGCAAAGACTCTTGATTTGTCTATAAAGAACAGTGAAGCCCAGACCCTTGTTGCCAAGTGCTCAGCCTACTTATACGGTTCCTGTTTGGTGTGAATGATTTTGGGAATTTCGATAGATATATCTTTCAGGAACACAGACCATTCTCATGAAGATGGTTTGGAACAGTTTGGTCAGAAATTCTCACCCTCATGTCAGAGGTGGTCTGAGCAGAATGGATAGGTGCTTTGGAACCAATGTTGATGGGTTCTCGGTATCCGGAATCTGTCATATCGCTGATTCGCAAGGAGTCCCCTCCATGTCTTCATGCTGCCGTAATTTTGTTTCTGACTTGTGTCTCTGAAGGTGGCTCTTTGGCCAGTGTCAGGGTCATCTGCCACTTGATTGTGTGAAGCGTTATTTTGAAGAATGCCCCCAAGCCAAATGACAGCTCCTTTGCTGCATTTAAAACACTTTTACTCTTTTCTTCCTTTTCCTTTTGAGTTATACCATATTTAGCTGTAATTCTTCATCGTCTGATTGAATATTCTAGGAAAAAGCATTGACCAAATGTTAAATGGATATCTGACCTCAGCTTGGCAAGAATCTGTTTGTCATTTGTTAGAAGATAGGAGTTTAGAAACTAGTTGTCGAAGAATTTGTCAGTTTCTTTGTCAAAAGAATATTTTAGATTTTAAACAGTGGATTATTTAAAGGTTTTCTGATCAAAATATGAGGTGGAATGTTACTTGTTGGGGAAAATAGATTTTTGTTATGAAAGAATAGGTTGAGAATAATGGAAAGAATAGGTTGAGAATAATAGAAATCTTATATATATATATATATATCGTTTTTTTCTTACTCTCTGTCAGTGTGTCTAACTATATATCCATTTATATAAACAGACTTCAGTTGAAAGAATTCAATTAAAAAATAGATGCTCATAATGATCCACACAAGACTACAGTATGACTATTAATGTGAGACAAGTACTAGTAAACAATAGTAAAAATAATATATACCACTAATTATAAAGGAAGTCAGAATACTCAAAACTGTTATTATACAAGACCCAACCTCTCACAACATTCTGACCCATATTTCACACCATATAGGCAAATATTTTTTAAAAATGAAATAAACACAGGCCTTGGCACAATTTAATAGAATATGTTTGAATATATATAGATATATGTGTGTGTGTGTGTGTGTGTGTACCATTTTTATTTTATTGAACCATTCGTATTTATATATGTAAGAAAAGAAATATACAAATAAAATGCATACACATTATTCAGTGCACACGCACACATATATATATATATATATAAATACCCATATGAATGCCAAAATATCCTAGTATATATTACAAATCTATGACTAGCTTGTCCCACTTTTCAAACTCTGGACATATAACCATATTTCTCTTTCATTTTTAAAGTGGTCCTTTGTGAGACAGAGAACTTTTCAATACACTTACCAATATAAAAAAATTACATGCTAATATATATTATCAACAATTTGTGCAAAAGCATTTCTATCTACATATATAGGCTTAGATGCAAACATACTTCTCTTCAAAAACATTCACAAAAATCCATTATATTCTGTTTATTGACATTTACACATCTACATTCAAGTGTGTGCATATATATATATATATATATATATATATATATATATATATATATATATGAATACACACACACACACACACATATATAATAATATGAAGAAAAGATAATAAGAAATTTACTATTCCTTTATGTTTATTTTTAATTTTACAGTGCTGACTACAAAAGTAGACCTAAATATTGTTCTAATATAATTAGTTTAACATTTAGGCAACAATTTTCTGTGTTTAAAAATCATATTTTTACTATGACACTATCTTCAAGTGATCATTTTTGGGGTGACTAACAAAGAAAATTTTGGACTTTTGGAAAAAATTCTTTTTTTTGTCAGTCACCCCAAAAATGACTGCTTGAAGATGGTGTCATAGTAAAAATACGATTTTGAAACATGAGAAATTCTGTGTTGCGAAAATTTTAAATTAATTATATTACAATAATATATATATATATATATATATATATATATATATATAGTGACAGTGTGTGTGTTTTCATATATTTGTTTATCTATTGATGGAGTTGCAAGGAAATCTTATCCCATGTGACTGTATTTTAAATGCATTTCTTTTGTGCTAAATTAATTTAGATTTTGCTCATCACAAAATTGAAAACTTGAATTGGAAGTCAAATAGAAATTACAAATGTTAATTTAAAGATAAAATGAGTCAAAGTTAATTTTTAGCACCTCTATTATTAAATGATAACCATAACCATAAAAATATGCACCTGAAATATTGAAAAGATTAGAAATTATTTTTATCACTTTTGTGAAGAGAAAATTTTACTGTTGAATTAATTATTTACTCATGTTAAAGAACCTTTTCATAAAAGTTTAGAACTCATTCTATTAAATTATTACATGAAAGTCTCTTCACATTAACATAATTATCAAAATTGAAATTGACTTGGTGTGATAACATTTACAATAAAACTGTCTCGGTGATCCTGTCTACAAAAGTTACACTGTATATTTGCCATAGATACAAATGTCAGCTATTCAAGATTTTAATTTCTCTTACTTTTTTCTTTCTGTGGCTGTAATTCCTACTTAGTCATCTAGGTCTAAGCTTATATATATATATATATATATATATATATAGTGGGCACTGAAGTCAACACTGAGTGGTGACAGGCTTAAATACAATCTTCAATCAATGAATATTATGTTCAAGCATGAAACACTGTCTCAACTTGGTGTTAACTTCAGTGTTAGCTGATATTTACAAACACGCTTTACCTTATATTGAGCACATTTATCGAGTCATTCAGACTTTTATTATAATATATATATATATATATATATATATATATAGATAGATATAGATATTTGGATACTGAGTTAATTTAAGATATCTAAGTTACATTTGTTCTTTTTGGACACAGTAGGGAGGATCATTTTTTCAGAAAAATAGAATAAATGTCACACATACACAAACATTACATAAGAATTTTCAGAATGCATGATCAACAGCAAAACGAGGAGCCCAAAATTAAAATTTCAGGTTAGGGATACTAAAATCAAGCAAATACAGAAATTTAAATAACTGAGAAGTGTTCTGACAGAGAACAGAAAGTGTGATACCGAGATCCAAACATGTATTGGGATAGCCAAAGATGCATTCCAAAAGCTAAGCAAAGTATTAAGAGACAGAAAAACTTTGTTAGAAACAAAGAAAAGAGGACTGAATTGTTATGTGAAATTTTCTCTCCTGTATAGCAGTGAATGTTGGACAATCTCCTCAAAGATGAAGAAGAGACTTGTAGCAACAGAAATGTGGTTCTACAGAAGGATGCTGAGGATACCATGAGCCAAACCTGTAAGCAATGATGAGGTTTTGGAGAGAATAGAAACAAAAAAAAACTTAACATCAGGAAGAGGCAGATGAAATTTCTGGAACACATAATGAGGAAGGAGGGCTTGAAAAATCTGATACTCACAGGGTGGATAGAGCAAAAGGGAGACAGGAAAGAGCAATGTGTTACTTAAGGAGTTTGAGCAAATGGATGATAGAACAGAGTTTGGAGGAAATAACAGAAAGACAAAACTTTTTAAGATGTGAAAGGGACACAGCACATAAAAGAAAGAAAGAAGACAGATTGCTCTTGATGTCTCATAATTTCACTGTTGAAACTGCTAGTTGTAATCATAAGTTCTATTCTAATACTTATTTCTTCACCTTTCACCTTGTGGAACTCTTTTCCAGCTTCTTGCTTTTCCAGTCAATTTTGTTCTTCAAAAATTTAAATGCAATGTCAATAGTCATCTTCCATCTCCTTGAATCCTATTTTTTATTGTCCTCAGTTTCTTTCACACTCAATAACCACTTGCATTCTTGTGGTTTTCATTGCCTTGCTTGGGGTGAAATGGTTAAAGAAAGGAAAAGAATGACAGAGTAATGTGTTTCATCATGGAGTCCTATGAACAGGATTTTTCTACTTTGCCATTCACTATGTGTGTGTCAGATACATTTATAGACATGATTTTATTTTTCAAAATATTTAGTCAAAAATGCATCAAATTAATATCTGTATGCACTAACCCTCTGTTGTATACAGTTACTAATAAAAGAAAGAAGCATTGTGTTAGGTGCATTGGTAAGAAAGGGGATTGTTGAAAAATAATTGTGTAAATTGTTTTTTTCCTTTACACTTTTTTTTACACTTTTTTTCTATCTTCCTTTTTTCTGAAAAATATTGGATTACATTGTTGTAAGGGATGTGGGAAAAGTTCACACTATAAGATTATGTAGAATAGATATCAGTTCTCCAGACTTGAAGAGGTTAAGATTGTTGTGGTTGAGGAAGCATGCCATAAAACTATATTTTTATCATTGTGATATATATATATATATACGCGCGTGTGTGTGTGAGAGAGAGAAAATATTATATGTAAATAATTGATGTGTAAAATATGATATGTAAATAATTGTTGCATAAAATAAGCACTTTTATTGTTTTTTTAATTTTCTTCACCTAATGCAAGGCACATGTGTCACTCAAGATAGATGGATACTGAGCAAGATTGTTGTAAGGGAGGTGGACGAGATGCACATTATGTAGGATAGATGTAAATTGACCAGACTTGAAGAGATTAAGATTATAGTGGTGGAGAAAGCATCCTCTTGAGAGTTTGACAAAGTGATACTTTTGGGAAAGAAGCTGTGTGGAACTTCCTCATTACCAAAGGAATATGAAGGGAATGAGGATGCATTCTCCATACCATTACAAGTTCTCCTAGAAATCCACTTGCTGAATTTCATTCCATCAATAAAAGATACCTTGAGAAAATATATCAGTATATATCTGAATATGTATACCACATTGGTTGATAGAAAAGAATAAGTATGTACTTTGGTCAAACCACTCTCCCATAATTACCATACTTGCTCAGTACACCTTTTCTCACCAGAATCTATTTATCTTACACAAAAGTCCAGTTTGTCTGTACATTGAATATTGCTTCCACATCTGGTCTGACGCTTCTGCTATATCTTTGAAGATTCTTTATAAACTAAAAAAGAATCTGCAATTTCATTGGTCCTGAGCTGGCATCTCAGCTTCATTCACTTTTCCACTAATTTAATAGTTTTCTTTGTTCTTTCTATAAATATTTTCATGATAATTGTTTTGATGAGCTCTCCTCTATGGTACCACGACTTCATGAATTTAAGCATAGTACTACATTGATGGCAAGCTCACAGAATTTTGCTGTTGAAATGGATAGACGTAAGTATGAGTTCTATGCTAACAGTTTTAATTGTGATCTTCTGTCTTTTATTGCTCTCTCTCCTTAATGTTTTCTTGTTCTTATATTCTCTCACACTAAGTAAATCACTTGCATTTTGGTGGCTTTATTGCCTGGCTTAGGATGAAATGATTTAAAAAAAAAAACATAATAGCAGCTAAAAACTATAATCCCCATATTCAACCTAGACAGAAAGAAATAAACATTCACAGTGTTACAGGTAAATAAAAATAAATGAAACTGACAAATAAATGCCAGAATTGTTTCTTTTTTTTTTATATCAATTGATATATTCTAGCATATTTTCTCAAAATAGTTCTTTTTTTTTAATTCTTAAAGAATCAGAACATGAAACTGCTTAACATTCATTCTGTTATGTGTGCCAGTCTGTGAAAGTTTTTGTACAAGTATTTGCTTTATCTGCAAAAAGCAGACTGAATCTCAGAACAACTTTATTTACCTCTTGGGTCACACTTGAGATCACTCCACCTGTCTTGGCTCTTCATTTTCCACTTCCTGTTCCCCTGGCATCATGTCAGTCTTGTTCTTTGGGGGCATCTTTGATAACTCGTCAACAGGATATATAAGTTCATCATGATGAATGTCATGGGGAAATTTGACCAACTGCTTATCAATCTTTTGTACTGAGGTACCTGCAATCCTTATAATTTTCTGCTAACACAGGTGTTATTTTTAGACATATTCATTACAGTCATTAAACCCCTTTGTGCGTCAAGGCTGAGAAGCATTAAAAAAGGAAAAAAATCTATATTTATACTTGTAAAATCTTTATGAAAGTAGGTCAGGAACCTTTTGTTTATATTAGACTGTTGTAAGTAATTTCTGTCTTTTTTTTTATCAACTATAATGACAAATGCATTATTCTAACTACTAATCATATATAGTAATTATAAATTTGGCATTTACTAACATCCCTTAGATTTTCTATGTCAATGCCAGCATACACAGTGGATTAAAGGAAAGATGTTATTCTTCTCTATGACAATGCAAGGATGCATACATCAGGAATAACACAGGAAAAAACTTTTGAACTCGGTTGGGCTGTTCTACCCCATCTGCTATATTCACCTTACCTTGTACTAATTGATTATTAACTTTACCAGTAACTGCTTTGATTTTGATAGAGAAGACTATCTCTAATGTAAACCTAATTGAAAATTTTGTCAAAAACTTTTTCACATCAAAACCTACACAATTTTATTCAGTAATGACTGCTTGCATCCTCTACTCAAGGTCTCTCCCTACCAACAAACCATAACATGAAAAACAGAATCAGAAAATATCCTAAATCAGTCAAACTCAAATCACCAAAATCTCTTAACATTTCTTTTTCTAACATCCGGAACATTTGTACTAACTTTTGTAGTGTAGAAGCTTTCCTCCACGAAAAGTCCCCTGACATCCTAGCGCTCTGAGAGACTAACCTCAACTCATCAATTCCCTCATCTGACTTCTCGATCACTGGTTAACTTCCCCTCTTAAGGAAAAATTCCACTGTCCATATGCATGGGCTGGGGATCTATGTTAGTGAACACCTCCCTGTAGCTAGAGTGACATCACTCGAATCCCCTGACCACCAATATGTATGTCTCTGTCACTTCTCAGTTCGGTTAGCTACCTTTTCTTCCTTTACCGTTCCCCCTCCTCTCCCGATTACTCCCTTCTAGACAGCATTTCTGACAATACAGATAAGGCTACTTTCTCCCACCCATTTGCTCAAATATTTGTATTTGGAGATCTTAACGCCCATCATGCTGAGTGGCTTAAAGACTCTGTTACTGATTCAGCTGGTATCCATGCCATGAACTTTGCTATTTCCCAATCCCTTATGCAAGTAGTAGACTTCCCCACACACTTTCCCAGCACTCCCTCTGGACACGCCTCTCTACTAGATATATACTTTACCTCTGCACCTGACTCCTGCCAAGTCTTGCAGCTTTGCCCTCTCAGCAACTCCGACCATGCTGTTGTCTCTCTTAATATTTCTCTCCACTCTCACTCCTCCCAGGAGCCTCTTACCTATAGGACCTCCTACTGCTACCAAAGAGATGACTGGGATGCCTTTTGTGATTTCCTATGCAACATTCCTTGGAAAAAAGTGTTCGATCTCCCAGTTGATGACTGTGCCTCTCAGATTTCGTCCTGTGTGAAAGCTGGCATTGATGTCTTCATACCTACCAGAAAATTTCGTCTCAAACCTCATTCCTTCCCTTGGTTCTCTCCTACCTGTTCGGCCGCCATTGCCCACAGAAACCACTACTTCCGACTATTTCGGAGACATTCATCTGAAAACAATATGCGCCTATTCACGTCTGCTCGTATTGAGTGCAAGAGAATCCTGAATGATCCCAAGCCGTTGTTTGCTGAGTGAATGAGACAGCACATAGCTGACTGCAAGTTCAGCTCCAAGGACTATTGGCAGTTATGCAAATGAATGCTGAACAATAGCAAATCTTCTATCCTTCCCTTAATCAATGAATTTGAGGTCCTCACATCATCAGCAGACAAGGCTGAGTGCTTTGTTCGCAGATTCTCATCCAACTCCACATTTGACTCATCTGGCATATCCTCACCCAACTTCCCTATTAGAACTGAGGCTAAAACCCCGACAGTAGTATCTTGAGTAATATCAAAACTTGACCCCCATAAGGCGAGCGGTGGTGATGGAATCCTGGTGATTGTCCTTAAGAAATGTGCTCCTGAACTCTCCTCTATTTTCTCTAAACTGTATAACTACTGCCTTTCTGCTTCCTCTTTTCCTGGATGCTGGAAGTCCTCTTCTGTCATTCCTGTATTTAAGAACTCTGGTGAACCCTCGGACTCATCCAACGACCACCCTATCAGCCTTCTACCAATTTTCAGGAAGGTGTCAATGCCATTATTAATGCTGAAATAGTGCAACGTCTTACTGCCCATAAGCTCTTCTCTTCTCTGGTATTACTGGATGCTTGCTTGATCTGTTCCAATCTTTTCTAAATAACCGCATAATGAAGGTCATCTTGAATGGACATGCCTTCACATCCTACTGTACAAACATTGGTGTCCCTCAGGGCTCTATCCTAGGCCCGGTGCTCTTCCTTATTTTCTGAATAATATCCTGCATATATACAAATCAACCATTCATCCGTGCATGGAGTACTGCTGCCATATATGGTCAGGCGCACCTGCTATTCATCTCAGTGTTCTTGACAGGCTCCAAAGGAGAATCATTAATGTGATAGGTACAAATTTGACAGCTCGACTCTAGCCACTTCCCCACCGATGGGATGTGGCTTCCCTTTGTCTGTTCTATAAATACTTTCATGGCTTCTGCTCCAATGAACTTAAGTCACTGGTGTCTCTGCAACAGGTGTTTACTCGTGCAACCAGACTGGCAACTGGGTGTCACCCATTCACAAATATATCAACCAAATGCAGACAACAATTCTTTTCTCGCACTTCCTGCCTGTGGAACTCATTTCCATATTCTTGCTTTCCTGACGGCTACAACTTCCAGGAATTTAAATACAATGTCAATACTCACCTCTTAACTACTTGACTCTAGTTCTTTCTTCACCACCCTGTATATCCTTTCCTTTCTCTCCACCTTTACAACTGTCATCACACCTGTATTCCCATCCTTCTTTTGCTCCTTTCTAACTGGTTTGTCTTTCTCTTCACTCTCTTCTAATCTTTTTACTCTTATGTAGCCCCCTGCACATCAGTGGCATTACTGCCTGTCTCGGGGTGATACGATTAAAAAATAAAATAAAAAAAAATAATATCGAAGCCCCCTGCACATCAGTGGCATTACTGCCTGTCTCAGGGTGATACGATTAAAAAATAAAATAAAAAAATGGTATCGAAGACCTGCCTGATAAATGACAAGTCATCGCATATAAAGGTGAATATGTAATTAAATAAAATGTAATTGTATTTGATCTGTTAAGGATAAAACTGAAGAAAGATTTTTAAAATCATAGATGGTGAAAAGATGTTATAAGAAGATAATTTTGGAAAATTGCTGAAGTTGGTCTGAAAAATTTTGGGTTTTCTCACAATATTTCAACTTAAATGAAATACTTTTATCCACTTTCAGTGTCCACAGATAACCTCTGTACATTCAAAAAGACCTTTTTGCACAGGAACATGAAGTTTATTTGTCTATCCCAGTCATACTGAAGGGAATATTTTTTTCAGCCTGACGCTACATTGTCTGAAGTGACCTTTATTTGTCCAACTGCACATCATAGCACTTGATTTTCAGCCAGAGAAAACTGATGAGATTTTTTTTTTTTAGCTGAAACATCCTTATTTTGAAGTCTGATTGAAATTTTGTCTATTGGCACTGAACACAAGATTAGAGTCAAGAGATTATAAAAAATGTCCAACAATTTCTATTATCCAGGCAATATTCAAGTGCTTAAACAGAAAAATGCAAAGAAATTAGAAATGGCTAGTAAATTATTATACATACAGGCAAATTATACAATTACTTTGAAATTGTAATCATACAGATTAATTTTAAATACAACTGAAGATCTTTTTAGTTGATTTATCTACCTGCCTTTCTGTTGACTCATTCAACCATCTTCCTACTTTGTCTGTCAGCTAATATCCTTACTTGAGAAATCTCTAGATTTTAAGTCTAATGATTGATCTTGCTTCCATGCTCTTGTTCTAAGCTCAATGATTAGCACACTGGTCTTACAAGCCATCAATCTATTTTTTTCTCTTTACTTTTGTTTGATTGAGAAGACTGTTAATGAATACTTGTCTACAGGTAATCCTTATTCAGGTTCAATGTTATCAATTAGATCTGGACTAAAAACCATTCATGTTAACTTTGAAAATAAAAATTTATCTTTTTATTGCAGTGGTTAGTCATTGCTTTGTATGAAGTTGGATAGGTGCATGTGTATATATATATATATACAGCCTTTGAGATTTGCAAAAGAAACCACTCGACCAGGGTCGAGAGCAAGGGAAAATTTACTCGCCCCAAAATCAACCAACTCTTTTCTTAATAGTCGCCTTACGTAAACAAAGTGTGAATCGCTGATGGAAAACAAAAAATGAAATTTTAATTAAAATTTCAAAGATATTAGAAAGGATTTTAAAATTTTTTAAAAATAATAACAAAATGTGATTTTTCCTCTTAATAATAGCATAAATATTTTGATGATAAAACTTTGTTTTTATTAAGTTTGGGCCTTTTAACATCATGATATGCTGTTTATTTTTTTTTTTTTTTTTGGCAATTGAGTGGAGGTACCTAAATTTGTAGTTTCTTTCTTCTATTTGACTACAACCTCCATCTCATAAGATGATAAAAAAAATAACAAATTTGATTTTCTCAATGAGTTTCTACAAAAGAAAATTGCTTGTATAATTTGTTCTTTGGTGCATGGTTGAAAGAAGTATGCATATTCTTTTTTCTTTTTTCAAATGCTTGTTTTTACTTTTCGTAAGCGAGGAGAAAATGTACATGTTGAGTCAAGGATAATATTTTTCCAAATGAGTTTTTAAAAATCTGTGAGCATCTTTAATCTGGGTGACAGAGACATTTTGGCTCCACTCTGGAAGTGTTAATTAAACAAATGCTTACACTGACAGGGATGATAAAAGTGAAGACATGAGCTTGTCAATCTAAATTCCTTTTGTCAGATTTTGCTTTGATGATTGCAGGATGTTTTGTTTAACCACACATTTCAAAGTAAATCAGGCACCATGCATAAGACCGAAGAGTTCAATAATGCCATTGTAGGTCATTTTAAGTAACTTGTGAATTTTCAATGGCATACTTTTGGGTTGTAAAAGGAATCAGATTTCCTTTTTTTATATTTGAAAGGACATGTTTTATTGACAAGATTTTTAATCAGCCATGGGCAAGTAAAGCAATAAAATTTAATCACCCAATAATGTAATGAATACGTATACACCTTGGTTCCCCTTCACTGGAATGTGATTGGCTAGTTTCAGCCATAAATATTGACTAAGGTGAGGACACCCAGAAATCAAGAGGTCTTCCACTAGAGATCTACCACTAGAGGTCTACAGGTCTTCTATTGATTTACGTCTACTGACTACACCTACGTCTCAGGATACTGCATACGACTAGTACTGTTTATTACGTCTACGTACTAGATTGACCTACCCGGTTACATTTGCCTAAACCACTTAACTACCTCAAATGATATATATATCCCTTTCTGGAACATATCACCCGTTTAAGTTTTTAATCAACTGAGTCAATTGGGGAATAAAATCTCAAAGGGTGTATATATAAAGTGGACACTAAGGTCTTTTATACTTGAATGTAATCTTCAGGTCATATATATATATATATCCACACACACACACACACACACACACACACACACACATGCATATATATATTTCAGTCTTGATGTTTATATTTTACTACTTGCTTAATATGAATTTAGAAAGTCAAATATGAATTTTATCACCAGATTTATTCAAACTTTACAGTGAGGTGATTCTGAGATGATTAAAATTCTTACTAGAGTTCATTATTTACAGCCACATTAAATATATAACAATATTGATACAATATTGACAGCAGACATAGACAGGAAGTCCTACAGGAAACATTAAAAGAGAGAAGAAAGGATTAAATATTAAATTTAAGTAGAAATAATGTATGATTGTTAGCAAAGGAAAAGAGCCCAACATGCAAATTATAAATTGAAAACACCGAAATCAAGCAAGTACAAAAGTTTTAATATCTAGTACGTAAGACAGAACAGAACAGAAAATGTGACGCCAAAGGCATATTGGGATAGATAAAGTTGCTTTCCAAAAACTAAGCAAAGTATAAAAGAACTGAACACTTGTTAGAAATAAAGCAAAGAGTACTTAAATTTTATTGTATTAGATAAAAATTAGTTACTCTTTCCTTTGTTTGTCCTATATGACAGTGAATGCTGAACAATTTCCTCCCTGATGAAGAGACTTGAGGTAACAGAAATGTGATTCTACAGAATGATGTTGAGAATACTGTAGACCAAACATTTCAGTAATTATAGTTTTAAAGAAAATGGAAACAAAATGAACACTTATATTTCACATCAGAAAAATATTTGATATTTCTAGGGCACATGAGGAAAGAGGTTTTAAAAATTTGATACTCACAGGATATGGAAGGTGAGAGAAACAAAAGATAACTGCAAATAATCTACCTAACAAGCTTGTGTAAATGATTGGTAGAACTGGGATTAGGAGAGATAGCAAAAAATTAGAATTTACTAAGAGCTCCAAAGAACAGGAAATTGTGGGGAACCATGATTTCCCACATCAAGAAGGAATGAACTTAACTATGAGCACCAAGTTTGAAAAAAAATTTCAAGTCCCAGGTGTTTGTTTTTAAATACAAATTTCACTTAATTTTATATCTACGAAGAGCTCAGCGGTGGTCATATTAAACTAAAGGTGTATTCTTTTTTATTTTTCCCATATAATGATTGATAAGTGTTTTTTGAATTCTAATATGTTGGCACTTGGTAGTAAGAAGTACAAAATGAAATAATTTTTGTGTCCCTGAATTGAATAGACATTCAAAAAGCAGAGATTAAACAAAAAAGTTGTTATGAATGTAAAAAGAAAAAAAAAAGTTGAATTTATCTTATGATGAACAACTACCACACTTTGAAGTTATTCATGGGGAACAAGGTCAAGTTTAATATGAGGCTCCCATGCATAATTGCACATACATGTAGACAGAGGCAAAAACTGTCCAATCCTCTGCAACAGGAGAATCCAGGATTACTTTAGTACAATATAGATTTGCTTCTCTAGAATCTGAATATCCAGAGGTAAAGCACAACTGCTTCAATTTTTATTTATGTCTGGCACAAAGACAAAAACTAAAGCTGTTTGAATCTGCCATAGTTATGTTTCTGAAGGTGTTCCAATAATGAATTATGGGATGTACAGCAATGAATGATTAAAAATGAACAATAAAAATTCTGATGGCTTTTTTCTTTTCTCATGTATCATGATTTAAGAAGAGAGGAAATGTATAATGGAATAATCAATGGTCATTCAGAATTTTCATATGACATAGTAGATATTTATTTTTATGAATTCTCATTTCCTCAATTGGAGAAATTTCTTAGTGTATTTTTAGCTCTGTTCACTAATGAAAACCTATATTCAGTATAAAAGATAAGATATTAAACTGATGATTTTCATATATATATATATATATATATATATATAGAGAGAGAGAGAGAGAGAGAGAGAGTGTATGTGCTCTTTTCAAAGGGTGCATGAGATATACATAGCCTGGTAAGTAGTTCTATACTGAATACAAATTTTCACTGCATAATATTTCCTTGATGTGATTGATATTCACTTCTGAATTAAGTGCATTGATATGAAAAAAAAATTATATTAAAAAAATAAGTATTTTTTGTATAAGATAAATACTTTTTCATGAAGTGTTTTGGATTTATTGATATTTCTATATAGGTATTTCAGTATTGACACTGCACAAAAAACTAGAATCATAGGGATCAGATTTAAACCTTTGCAGTTCAATTTCTAATTTAAAGCATTTGAATGTTACCTAAAAGCAACGAACAAGATGCATTATTATGTAGTGAGTTTGGTCTTCATAAAATCTGTGATACCAAAGTGGTATAGAAATAGAACAAAGAAAAATTATAGGGGCTTTTGTTTTCCATGATTTGTCAAGCAATATCTGTTCTTCTGTATGGCAGTGAATGTTGGACAATCTCCTCAAGGATAAAGGAGAGGCTTGAGGTAGGAGAAATATGGTTCAACAGAAGGATGCTGAGGATATCATAGACTGAGCATATGGGCAACAATGAGGCGTTACAGAGGATGCATACAAGAGGAAAACTCATACTTAACATGAGGAAGAGACAGATGAAGTTCTTTGGACATGTATTGAGGAAGGAGGGCCAAAAGAATTTAATACCCACAGGATGGATAGAAGGAAAGAGAGACAGGGGAAAGCAGTGCAAGACATATTTGATAGGCTTAAGCAAATGGATGGCAGAGTGAGGTTTGGGAGAAATACCAAAAAGAAAAATATTGAAATCGATATTGGAAGTCCATGTTAGCCTATGTCCTGAAGGGACAAGGCACATAAAGGAGAAGAAGAACTATTTCAAGAAAAAAAGTCCAATAAATATGAAGAAGTGATAAATCTTTGCAACTGTCTGTGTAAGAGAGTACTTTAGAAAAGATGTGTTCTCAATTAATGTCACAAAAAACTGAATACCTGGTGCTGCAGTATCAATTATATTTGTTTGTGTATGGAATACCTATTTATAAAAGGGATGGAATGAAAAAGAAAGTCTCTAAATGAATTTGGCTAGATACAAAAAATATTCTAAAATTTCCCAGCACCCCTTGATTCTCATGCATGTGCAGTTTTAGCATCATAACAAATTTAGTTTCATAAAATCCTAAAAGATAAAACATATTACGAGTAAACTTTTTCCACTTTGTCATGCAATTTTCCCAATACTGTTTTTGTTATATAAAAACATACATCCTCAACTCATATATATATATATATATATACACACACACACACACACATATATATATATATATATAGTTATTATTATAACAGCATACAGCAACTTAATAGCTATAAACCTTTGATGTTTAATACACTGAAACATTATAGATATTAAGTTGCAGTATGCTATTATTATAACTTGATGATGGTATATTAAACAACAAACTTTTATCATTATTAAGTTGAGTATGCTATAATAATAATAATAATAATTATATATACTCCTGATCAAAATTTTAAGACCACTTAAAAATCTTTAAAAAGAAATATTTTTTTTACGGATAGATTTTAAACTCCTCCCACTTAAGGTTACCAATACTACAATCTAAAAGGTTATGGAAACAAAAAGCTATATTCCAAACATTTTATTTAGAAATTTACATTTTTATAAAATGAGGTGATTTACACATGATCAAAATTATAAGACCAGAGAGAAAAATTCTACAAAATTGTACAAAAAGTGTATGAAAACATTCAACAACCAAATTTAATAATGAGTTCTACCTCCACTGCTTTTGCTGACTTCAAAAATTCTG
Source organism: Ascarosepion bandense (assembly GCA_037127315.1). Classification (NCBI taxonomy): domain Eukaryota; kingdom Metazoa; phylum Mollusca; class Cephalopoda; order Sepiida; family Sepiidae; genus Ascarosepion; species Ascarosepion bandense. The sequence goes on from JBBBDQ010001734.1 coordinate 3,135,665, forward strand.
TCAGGCATGCTAGAAATAAGCGTTTCCATTGAGGTGCAGAGGATGTTGATCTAGCTTCTGAAGATGGCTTCACGAATTTCATTTTTTGTTGAATATTGTTTGCCATTTCTATAAACATCTCTTGTCATCCATCCTCAAACATTTTCAATTGGGTTCAAGTCTGGTGAGCATGCAGGATGTCCCAAGAGATGGACCCCATTTTCTTGTAGAAAGGTCAAGGTCCGTCTTGCAGTGTGAATTGCAGCATTATTCTGTTGGATTAACCATCCATCCACACACAAACAATGGCCCTCCATCATCAATGATGCTTTCTGTAGCATGCTAACATAACCAGCCGCTGTTTGACAACCCTGCACCACCTGGACCTCCATCGTTCCTCTGTAAGAAAAGGCACCCCATACCATTAGGGACCCTCCACCACTATGACATGTGGAGAAAATTTCAGGAGGCATGTTTTTGTTTTGCCAATATCGTTGGAAGCCATCAGGACCATCTAGATTGAGTTTTTTCTCATCAGAAAACAGGACTTTCTTCCACTTCTCAACATCCCATCTGGTCGCCAAGATAATAGCGCAACTTGACCCACACAAAGCGAGCGGCGGTGACGGAATCCCAGTCATAGTACTGAAGAAATGTGCCCCAGAACTCTCCTCTGTCCTCTCTAAACTCTATAACCTCTGCCTATCTGCTTCCTGCTTTCCTGCCTGTTGGAAGTCCTCCTGCGTAGTACCTATATTTAAGAATTCTGGTGAACCCTCAGACCCCGCCAATTACCGTCCTATTAGTCTCCTTCCAATCTTTGGCAAAGTTTTCGAAGCCATTATCAACGCCGAGGTGATTCAGCACCTTATGGCCAACGGGCTTCTCTCTGACAAACAGTATGGGTTTCGCTTCACCAGGTCTACTGCTGATATGCTAACGACCATTACCGAGTACATATACCAGGCACTCGACAAGAATGGTGAAGCTTGAACCGTTGCCTTGGATATCTCCAAAGCATTCGACAGGGTCTGGCATGCTGGCCTCTTGTGCAAACTGCGGAGCTATGGGATAACTGGACATCTGTTTGACCTCATCCTGTCCTTCCTCTCTAACCGCACATTAAAGGTGGTATTAAATGGGCATGCCTCCCAAAACTACCAGACGAACGCGGGCATCCCTCAAGGTTCTATCCTAGGCCCCACGCTCTTTCTGATCTACATTAATGATCTCCCCGACACCATTAGATCCCAAGTTGGCATGTATGCCGACGACACAACAATCTACTCCCGCATCGATCAGAAACCAGGTCTGGACGACAAAGTGAACCTCGCTGCCGCACTTGAAAGGGACCTCCAATCCGTAGTGACCTGGGGTAGGGAATGGTTGGTAAATTTCAATGCCTCCAAAACAAAGCTGTTATCAACTAACCACCATAGACAATCGCATCTACCTCCCATTAGCATGGGACAGGCTAGCCTCCCAGAGAATAAAATACTACGCCTCCTTGGCCTTACACTCTCGGCGGACCTCAAATGGAATGACTATATTGAATCCATTGCCAAATCTGCTGCTATGAAAGTGGGCTCCCTGTGCAGGGCCTGGAAATTTTTCCCAGCTGAAACTATTCTGCACATATACAAATCTACCATCCGCCCGTGTATTGAATATTGCTGCCATATCTGGTCGGGTGCCCCTGCTGCTCTCCCTGGGCTTCTTGACAAAATACAAAGGAGGATCTGTAACGTGGTTGATACTAACTTGGCAGACCGGCTGCAGCCGCTCTCACACCGGCGTGATGTAGCTTCCCTGTGCCTCTTCTACAAGTACTTTCATGGCTTCTGCTCCGATGCGCTT
>JBBBDQ010001734.1:3142500-3145000 GCA_037127315.1 Ascarosepion bandense
TATGTTTGATCATTATGAAGAGAGATTGATAAAAGTTATTGAGAAGAAAGGTGATATTACAGACTATTAACAGTTTTTCAATGATGTCCGAAAAATAATGTCGCATGTGTTTTGTAAAAAATGATGAAAAATAAATATTTTTCCTTACCTAATCGATTTTCTTCCATTTTTATTACAGGTGTTGTCTTTATATGTTTATGCTATTCTATTGAAGGAATTTTGCCACTCTATGGTACTCGGAAAGTCGAAAACTAAAGTGTCCGAAAAATATTGTCAGGCCCCTGTACATATACATATACATATATATACGTATACATACATACACACACACACACATATATATATATATATATATATATATATATATATATATACACGCAGAGTCGGTTTAATTAATTATTATTATTATTATTATTATTATATATATATATATATATATATACATGTACACATATATATGCACACACATACATATATACACACATACATATATATACATGTACACATATATATGCACACACATACATATATACACACTCACATATATACACATATATATGCACATATATATATGTATACACACACCCATATATGCACATATATATACACACACATATATATATACACACACACACACATATATATATATATACAAACAGACACACATATATATACACATATATCTATATACATACACACACATAAATATATATATATATACGTACACACATAAATATATATATACACACATATATATATACATACACACACAATATATATATATATATACATACACACACATATATATATATACATACACACATATATATATGTACACACACACACACATATATATATATATATACACACATACACACTATAATCAAATTAAACTCATTATATATTATAAAAAGTATAAAAACATTGACCTCATAGTCTATAATAACCCAACAAGCACTAAACTAAATTCTTTACAAAAAACCAATGTAGTGTACCAATTTACATGCCCATTCAGAGATTGCATCTCTGATACTAATAAAAAACCTAGTACATATATTGGTTTTTCTACAACCACACTCTCCCATAGACTTACATGTAATTTTTCTGATCAGAGTACTATTAAACAACATTTCTCTGAAAAACATAAACATGTAGGTAATATCAGAAAGATTTTGGTCAACAGTATGGTGATCCTTACTCATACACACAGTAAGAGGAACCTGCAGATATTGGAGGCCATGTACATCAAATCAAAACAACCAACACTCAATAAAATCAACTTTAAAACCGGAAATAACATCTTACATTGCATTTGACTGCATGGTTTTGTTGTCATTTCACGCTATCATGCGATGTGATGTCATAAAACCGCATCACAAATTTAAGAACTGCGTTTATTATTTTGGTAAGTATTGCCGTTGCCAAGCGGAGTTTTATGTCAACACAAAATAAAATCGTCGGTGATGGTGGATACTATAATATTCCATTCTAAACAACCTCTCTGAAGTTGGCTCATGAGAGCCAAAAGCTTAGAAGACAATCAATAAATAATTATCCAAATGTTGGAGAATTTTTGTCTTTCTTTTTAAATGAAATTAAAGTAAAAATACGACGTTTAGAACGGTAATGTTGTGTAATTCTTTATAAAATATAGATTTGAAAGAAGATATCATTTGTGTGCGTTGAAGTAAGTTTTTTATCACAGCTAACTTATTTCGTTGGGGGCATTCACTATTATAATTAAGAAGACACAAATTTATGCTAGTTGGTGTCCAGGAAACAATTGACATCATTATCCGTGATGTATACAACCATGCTACTCTCCCATCAATCAATATTTAAACCCACTATATTAAAAAAAACTATGATTAGCATGCACCACACAAGTACCCTTTCATGATCCCTTAGGCAATATTTATACACAAATAGATGGTATTGCGATGGGATCTCCTTTAGGTCCCCTCTTTTCTAATTATTATATGGCAAATCTAGAAAATAAAATAATTAATGACAACAATAAACACTCTATATATGTAAGATATATAGATGACATCTTTGTTTTAGGTAAGAATATCGATCAAATTAAATATCTTAAAAACAAATTTGAAAGTCACTCCTTCCTCAAATTTACATTAGAACTTAATATTAATAATAAACTGCCATTCCTTGATGTATTCATTGATTCTAGCACACATAAATTTACTACTTCTCTATATAGGAAACCAACTAGCAAAAATTTGTGTCTTCTTAATTATAATAGTGAATGCCCCCAACGATATAAGTTAGCTGTTATAAAAAACTTACTTCAACGCACACAAATGATATCTTCCAAATCTATATTTTATAAAGAATTACACAACATTAAGCAAACACTAGTCAATAATGGATTTCCTAACTCCGTTATTGATCAACAAATTAAAATGTATCTCAACAAAATTAATAATAGCTCTAACAATAATGATAATATTAATAATAATGGTTTACATCAAAATAAACATAA